>LFIW01000963.1:0-59092 GCA_001625285.1 Colletotrichum incanum
GGGGGGGGGTGCGGCGTTTACGGCCGTGACTTGACAATTAGCGTCGTCGCTAACAGGGAGGAGGCGTAGGACTGGTCTCAACGAAAGAACGCTCGTCGGAGTCGATTCCGGTTGCCAAAGCAAGAGAGAGACGAATGATCACGAGCCATATCCAGTGTGTATTGGTTGACCCAACCTTGGAATACGGAATAATTTGGAGGAGTGCAACGGGATTGGCTTCCGCTGAGGGGCGTGGGCTTCGGCTGATGCTGCTCCGTCTCCCACAGCCGAGCTGAACTTCCAACTGAACTATAATCCGTGTAGTCAGAGATGCGTAATCCGATAATCACGTCGAGACCGGGCCACAAGATTCAAGGCCAAAAACAAGAAAAGGGACAAAACTAAGATTGCGGTTTCCTTGAGTAGGCACTCTTCCGTCGAATATCAAACTCTCTTCTCCCTCGCCACCAGGCCACCAGTCAATACCTCCGTCTGGTCCCTCCTTCCCAAGTCGTGTTTCGTAATCAAAAATAATCCAGTACAAACCCGAAAAAGAAAAAAGAAAACCTCGAGGCGGGTGTGGGATGAACCAAAACTCTATTGATTCTACGAGGGCTTCCGATGGACCACGCAGGAAAAGGGGACAAGGTTTTTGTGGTGGATGGCTCAAACTCGTCAGTCCCAAAGAAAAACTTGAAGCAATACACGACTACGCAAGGTGTGGCGTAATCTGAGGGAGAGGACGTCCGAGAGAAGGCGCGAGCCAAGGGGTAAGAGCAGGCGTATAGAGCACGTTTCGTCGCGCTTTCGGTCGTCCCTTGGCCCTGTCCTGATCTTCGGTGACCTGCAGGACCTGCATCTCCATCTATCTCCCTTCCCGTCCCAGGCTTATCCCTTCTTTCGGCCAATTTTCGTCATCTGTGATGGCGACGATGGTGGGGGGGGGGGGGGGGGGGGGGGGGGGGGGGGGGGGGGGGGGGGGGTATCGTACTGGGTGTAGAGCTGAAAGAGAAAAAGTTTTTGGACGAAGCACGGAAGCCGCGAACCTTGCCAGGCAACAAGGGAACGGCAACAAGCAAGCCCGGAAGTGCAATCGTGATCGAGCACGTCCTGCGGAAGGGAGACGTCACGGCGTGGAGTTGGTTGGTATTGTCAGCATCACTAAGACAGACAAACGCCATGACACACAGAGAAGAAGGAGGGACATCGGATCGACGACGAGGAGCAACAGAGTTTCCCCAGGAGCCAGGTTGAAGAAGCCGATGTCAAGCGCCCACATCCCGGTTGGCATACTGAGTTCGGCAGATGGTCGTGCGACCGAGAGAAGGGGACAGAGACGTATGCGTAGGCGGCATCTTCTACCTCACACGGCGGAGGAGGGGTGGGGGGGTAAAAAAAAATCAAAATCGCGGCTGTTCCGGAGATTACTGCACCGTGCCGTGAGTTCCAGACTTGGGTCCCGCGACTGGAACTTCGCCGAAGGCTCGTCCTGCTCGGTGGACCGTCGTCTGCTTTCTCGGCACGGGGGTTCAGCACGAACCCAGGCCGCATTGCGTGTGCGAGTCTCGTCTGGTGGGGTCTTTCCCCCGTCCCGGGCTCTGAACAAGTGTATCGTCTGAAGTGTTCCGCGACGTCCCATGAATCTGAGAGGCCCGTGGCGGTGGGTGGAGGGCGGGTTTTTCTGCCCCAGGTCGAACAAAACCACTCTTCCCTTTGCCACGAGCTGAGTGCTGTCATGGCCCGTGAAACTGACACTTGCCCCGTTCAGGGTCCAATGCCGCCGCCTGCCTCCCTGCCAGCCCTCTATTTTGACTTTGCGGTGTCACAGTACGTCCGGAGCTGGCTTCTGCTTTGAGCTTCGTTTACCGCTCTGAGCTCAAGCCACTCGGTCTCGACTTTTGAATCCCGTGTCAAAGGGAAGGGCGCCCCCAAAGTTTATACTTCAGTTCCCTTCTTGGCGCTCGTTTCCATGAGGCTCTGCGACAACACGCCCCGAGGGGGTCAATGAATGCCATGTACGCGATCCATGGCGTGCGATCTGAGATTTGTGGTAGGATGGACACCAAACACACACACACACACACACACACATACACACACACCACGGAGCTGACTACCAGTTCGAGCCAAGTTTCTTGCCGCCTTTGCGTGTCGCGTCCCAGAGCTCATGGTTTCCTCGCCCCCGGACTCCTGAAGCCATGAGGCTCTGCCGCTGGCTGCTGGACAAAGTCCTGGCGGGGCCAGCCTCGGATTTGAGATGGGCCCCGACAAGACAGAGTTCTCAAGATGGCGCCGCGGTCGGGCCGTAATGAGCAATGTTGATGCTTGTCTGATTCACCGCCTACTTAGCATGCTGGGAGAACAATGTCTATAGTTGACCCCTTGCCATGATTCCAGCACAACCCGTCGTCCCGTACGTCTCGACCCGGCGGTGGGGAAATACACGATGCTCTTCGTTGCCTCAGCCTAAATGAGCAAAGCAGAGCCACGCCCTCCGTTGAGTATAACCAAAAGGAAAAACAACACACCCATACATCTCCAGCACACCCAAACTCCCTTGTCCTCATAATCTGACGCTGTGACGTGGCCGAATGATCAGCATGCCTTCCCATGTCTATTGCTGAGCCCACCGTTTTTAAGTCCTTGTTAAGTTGCCCCTTTCGAAAACGGAAGACAACTCGTCAACAGTGATAACGGAACGTTACAGAAATGATCCTCAGTCCGCTTCGGCTAGTTGCATTATCAACCGGGCGGCCATGTCCAGGAACGGGAAAGGACTTGTGACATCCTTCTCCTCGAGCAATCTCCTGTCGGCCGTCTCATAGCCAGAGCATTTGAAGTCCACGAGATAAACGCCGTGCTCCATCTCGTATATCTGGATGTCCATGTGCAAGGCAACAAAGTCGCGCTTGACTTCATCGTCGCCGACGACGTGGTAACTGTCTGGCGTCTTGCTTCCCTCTGTGGGAGTCTCTGACCTCTTCCGCAGCGCTGTGATCTACTTAGTAATAATATCTCAGGTTAGATGGCACAGATCGGCTTACTCTGTGTCTCCCAGCGGACCTTGATATGCCACGGGTCGGCAGGCAGTTTGTATCGCTTGAGCGGATCTATACTACTAGTTGAGTCATTGCCCCCCTGAGATGCGTAGTCGTCGACGAAGCTACCTTCATTGCTGGGCTGATCCGTCTCCGTCCCGTGGACTTTCTCATAGTCTTCGTCTGGCACGTAGGTTGCGCCCAGCTTGTTCAGCGCTTTGTGTATGCACAGCAAGGCTTCCCACGGCGCGTTACGAGAGCGGATGCCGAACTGCCACCTCACTGGTTTCGTCTTCTTGGCTTGCACCACAGGGGTCATACCCTGAGGTCGTTTAGCTGAGTCGTCGAGGCGGACTTGGCTGTTCCTCGAGTGAGGTTTCAAATGCCGGGCTGTCTCTTCCCTTTCGGCGTCTGTACGGGCTGAGAGCCCTGGTTCATCGACCACAATGGTAGGCGTCGGATGGTCTTCGAAGCCTCCCTTTTCACGCTCGATGTATTCCTTGTGATAGGCTGGCAGACTGCTCGGCAAAATACCGATCTTGCTGATATAAGGACGCTGTCCGCCAACGGTAGACCCGCCCGATCTAGCCGATGAAGCACTTGGTAAGGGGCTACTCGATCCATCTTGATCGACCGAGAGTGATGACATGGCCTCTGCAAAGGCGTCAGAATGGGACATGTACAGCGTCTTATGTGATACATACCATTCACTTGCATGAGTTTGTTCTCGCGGACAATCATGTACGCGTCCTTGATCGCAGATGGTTCTGCGGCCTGCAGAGCTTCTTCGACATCCTTCTTTCCATAGCCCATGGTCTTACTAATCTTCTCCGTGACCTCGTTGTGTAGCTTCTCCTGGACTCTTGGAGGAGCGTTGGGGGCGATGTCGCTCTTCTGGATAGCCTTGTTAGGATCCACACCCGTGTTGAAGAACTCCTCGACCGGCGGTGCTAAGTAGGCTGGCAGGTCTATCATAAACCAGGGGTCCTGTCTGATGTCGTCGATGGTGGCACGCTGGACGGGGTTCACAACCAGCATCTTCTTGATGAGCGTCGCGGCGCCCGAGTTCATCCACTGTGGTATGCTGTATGTTCCGCGCGCAATCTTTGCGAATAGACTGGGGATATGTTCGTCATCAAAGGGCAGTCTGCCGACCAGCAGAACGTAAAGAATCACGCCACAGCTCCAGACATCTACTTCCGGGCCGGCGTAAAGCTTCCCGCCGATAACCTCGGGTGCTGCGTAGTTCGGGCTTCCGCAGCTCGTCTTGAGGAAGTTTCCGTCCGTCATGATATTACTCAAGCCAAAATCGGCAATCTTGACGTTGAGGTTATCGTCAAGCAGCAGGTTCTCGGGCTTCAAGTCTCGGTGGACGATTTTGTGTCTGTGGCAGTATTCGACGGCGCAGAGCATCTGCTGGAAGAATCGACGAGCCTCGGGTTCCTTCATCCGTCCATTCTGTACAATGTAGTCAAAGAGCTCACCGCCGGCATATTCGAGGACCATGATGATTTCGTTGGGCGTCTTGATAACAGTGTACCTGCGGTCATGCGGGTTAGTGAGGGGTTTGAACGGATAAGGGTCACAACGGATATTGGGCGGGGACGTACAGCTTGATGATGTGAGGGTGTCGCAAAAGCTGTAGGTATTCGATTTCACGCTCCACTCGGCCGGCCATGTCGCGACTAATGAGCTTCTTCCTCGCGATGATCTTGAGAGCGACCTGCTGTCCGGTGCCGTTGTGTATGGCAAGCTTCACCTTTCCAAAGGAGCCCTCGCCCAGGGTCTTGATGATCTTGTATGCGCCGATGCGCTGCTCCGTCTTGATCTTGTCCCGCAGCGGGGCGGTCGTGTCGACGGGAGGTCCCATGTTGGCGGCGTTTCTGGCGGCGTCGGGCAAAGGTGGTTGTAGTTCGTGACGGTCGGCGGCGGCAGCAGCATCGGCAGCGGCACCGTGCTGCTGAGAGCGACGACGGATCTGGGATGGCGAGAGGCTGATATGGAGCTCCTCCTCGTCGAAACCGGAAGCCATGTTGTCGGTCGGGCGGAGGGGGGCTCGGGTCGTTTTTGTTTAAATCGGTTGTGGCCGGAGCAAGCCTTTGGACCACACTCAAGTGGGCATGACGAAGTTGGATGTGGGTGGATTGTGGAGGGGAACATGGAATGGCGAGGTGGAGTGGATGCCAAGAAGCTCCCTGGCGCTCCTGGTTCGTGCCAGGCTCACACTATGACTGTGACTGTCCACCACGACCTTTATCCCCTGCCTGATGTGTGGCCTGCCAGCCAGGTGCCACACTGCGCTCACTCTACAGCAGGTAGTCACCTCCCACCTACCTGCCCGCCATGGTGGGGAGACTGCCTGTGGTCTGTGCATTCAGATGCCCATTTTGGGGGGACCATGGAGGGGCTGCTCCCACTGTTTACAGGGCACTCAACGGCTCTTAGTGGACGGCTTCATCGTCAACAGCAGACAGAAGCCTTCTGTAATTGGTGGGACCATTGCTACGACTGCGATTTGAAGAATGGAATCGGCGCGGATCGGGCAGCCTTCCATTGGGCTGGCCCAATACGTCCTGAGTGCTGCTGCAACAGAGAGATACGCTCCCGTCCTGACACCACCTCATCTCATGTTGGGCGCGTCAGGAAGGGCTGTGGAGGTTGAGAAGAGTGAGCAGACAGACAGGGTAACCACCATATCTCCCACCTCATTTCCCCAGACCACCGTGGAGAAGACGCTGCTGATAAGTGACAGCTCATAACCGTGATGGGTGAGCCGGGCCGACTGCAATACCTCGGATCGCCAGCAATGCCAACATACGGCAGCCTCATGACTGCGCAACGGCTGCTTCGGTTCTGACAACCGATAGGTATATCTGCCGATAACCCTCGTCTGACAACGGCACCAAGGTGTGACCATGATTCATGGGTCATGAGGTGTGGCTTGATTGTCTATGCATCTTCTCAACCAAACACGTTTTCAACGATTTTGAGCCATCATCTTTCGACACGAACACACACCTGACACGTTCGAAGCCGAACGAGGAATTGAGGATGACCAATGGATGGCAGCTCGCAGGCAGAGAGCCAGTGTCTTACTTCCTTCACCCTATGCTCATTAGTGAAAGAAACTACACAATGCCACCCTTCGACACAAGGTCCGCCGTAGGCCGTTGGAAGTCTCCGGTCCCCTTGACTCGAGGAAAAATAAGCCCAACGGATCGCCGCTCGCTTGCATATTGTAGGTATCTTCGACAGCCCGGCAAGTCAGAGCACGCCTCGATCAAGGCGCTGCTGCATCTCTCCACAGGCTAAAATAACCCGGATGAACCCTACCACACATGGGACAAACGGCCCCGAGTCCCAGCAGGCCCCATGCTGCCATAGGTGTCGTCGCTGCTTCAAAAGCGTCGGGAGAGAGTCCAGACTCTGAGCTTACAATGGTTTGGCTGTTTAGCTCAAAAGTCCTCAGGGTTCATCGGCGAGCGATACCCAAAGGAAACCTCGAACCGGCGGTCTAGAGTCTGGTGCATGTGCCCGCTTCTGTCTCGTTCTACTTTGGTCTACGTACAGCGGGAGTCGAGTACGGGGTTGTGGGGGGGAACCGTGTCTGCAGGACAAAAGATTCTGCAGCGACTCCATTCCCGAGGTTATGAGGGCATGCTCACGATCCCCTCCGCGTGCTTGTTCCTTGCCGAGATAATAGACCAAGTGGAGGTAAGTGGGCTCCCCATAACCCGCGGAGACTTCTCCCTGCTTGGACCCCCTTTCACGTCGTGCAAGGTTACGATTCGTCCCTGGAACAGCACTGTCGGCGATAAAGAATGAAATCATTTTAACTCAGTTGAAAGATTCTTAGGCCATTTGCAATCGTAACTAGGGAGCTAAATTTACACTTAAGGCGTACAACTATACTTGCTGGGAGTTAGCTTCGTGGGCTAAAATCCTTAATAGATTTACAGTAATTTGAGAGACAACTATGACTTGTCCTTCTTATCTTCTGCACGGAGCCTCTCAACGAGCTTCTCTGTGAGGAAGGGACTGAGTCCAAGGCTGTGTGCCGTTAGCTACTGCATCCCATTTCAAGCGTCTCGAGCTCTCTACACTTACATTCCCTCGTTGGTGATGATGCGATACGTCCCACTAGGCTCGAGTTGCCCAATGATATTGCCGCTCTGATCGACCTCAACGCTACCCAATATATCCTCGGGCCATGCGATTCGACCAAAGTCTGGAGGGTTCCTCGAGTCGCTGAGGTGGACGTAACCGCCGTGTCCGCCTCCGCCGGCGCCTCCCTGACCACTGGCACCACCGGCACCGCTCCCTCCTGCGCCGCCGCCACCGCCCACCTTGCTCGACGAGCGCTTCTTGTTCTTCTGCGAGAAAAATGCACCTCCAGAGCCGAGATTGGCTCCGCCAGGGCCAGCAAAAGCTTGCGCCTGAGCCAAGAGGTCCTTGTCTTTGTGCGCGTGCTCGGAGAGGACTTCATACAGGATCTTGGTGAACGTCTGGTTCTCGATGAATGAACGCGGTGTCGGGGGGTCCGTTGTAGAGAAACCAATGGCTATCCTCTGGTTGGGCGGCTCATCTTCGAGATATGACAGGAGAAACGAAGCTCGCGATGCATCGGCGGGGAAAACTTTCTACACGGCAGCATTGCTTAGCGTTTTGCCTGTTTCTGTCGTCTAAAGAACACTCACAATGCGTGGGTTCGACGACAGACTGGAAACTGGTCGAAAAAATGTTGTCCTCGAGGCAAACCTCGGGAAGAATCGAGCTGCTGGTGCTAACATTCTGATGTGCAGGGTGACAAACACAGGACACCACCTCAATCCCGAAGCTTTTTTGTCGAGGGGGAATAGCTTCCGCTTTCCTGTCCAATGATGACGGCATGTCGGGTTCTGCGAGGTCGAGAAGAGCTTCAGCCACATCACCAAGCACAGCCACCTGACCCCACTATGATGTGGCACGACACAACGCGATCACTTCGCCAGACGCGGTGCTGAGAATCGGACGCGCCTCAATTAAACATTTGATGCCCCCCATTCGGACTCGCGACGACGGTCGACACACCCTACAACCCATTACGACAGACCGCCGTATGAAATTGGCTTGAGACTCTCCCTGGAATTTTGTGCTATAGGACCCTCAAAAAGTACGATAGAACACCAATACGACCATGGATCCGCCGCCGTCAATATCCCCGAAGCGCAAGCAAATGCCCATGGCCAATATCTTTGGCGCAAAGACACCGGCCCCTCCCTCCTCTGCGATACCCTCATCTTCGCCCGCATTTGGCACGCCAGTTCACCCTTTGAAGCCGTTCAAAGTTTCAGCACCGTCGAAGCACGCGATTCTGCCAATTATACTCCCGCCGGCCACCCTCCGACCCTTGGCATTTCGGACGTTCACCAAGAAGCACAGCTTGACGCTGACATCGACCGCTCTCCAAGAACTTGCAACCTTCATTGGCCGCCATTGTGGCTCAGCATGGCGGGAGGAAGGTCTGGCAGAGAAGGTGTTGGAAGAGGTGGCCAAGTCATGGAAGAATCGCAATGGCGGGGTTATTGTCGACGGCGCCAGCCCAGAGTTGAAGGATATTTTGAAGACCTTGGAGGGAAATATGAGCGGGGGCAAGATCGTAACTGGCGCAAGGGGCCTGAGTCGACAGAATAGTCTTCTGATCGAGCCGGGACAGGACGCGGACATGTCAAACACGAGGTTGGGTTTGCGTCCAGTACAGTCGTCTTTGGTTCGGGAGGACAGCCAACAGAGCTTCGGCATGTCCAGTCTTGGTGTGGAGGAGGAAGACGACGAAGAAAACATCAGGGATCCGCGTAAGTGGCTCAATGTCATCGACGCATATGGCCAACCGAGATTTTCTTACAATGTTGCCAAGAAGCATTTCGAAAGGTGGGAGGTGATCCATTTTGTGACGAAAACTCACTGGCTAACAACAAAGTGATAGAGAAACATCGAAGCCCTCCCTATTACCACCAGCAAAACACAAGACTGCTCTGTTCCGAAACAGATACAATGTCATACACCAAAGATTGCTCAGGAATGAGTCTTTCCAAACGTCAGCCGTCGCAAGCGCAAGAGCACCATCACTTAAACGCTCCTCGTCGAATCAACTCAACCATAAGATCACACCAATCGCCAACCTCTTGGGTCGTCATGGAAGCCATCACATGCTTCTGGGCATGCTGAACGTGCTTCCCGCAGGAGGTCTCGCAATCAGCGATCTGACAGCCACGATTGCGCTCGACTTATCCCAAGCAGTTGCGATTCCCGAGGACTCGGCATGGTTTGCACCAGGGATGATAGTCCTTGTGGACGGTGTCTACGAAGAGGAAGAAGAGTCCGTCGGAAAAGGCTTGAGCGGAAGCAGTGGTGTCGGTGGAACGCTGGGTGGCAGATTTCAAGGCTTCTTCATTGGCCAGCCCCCCTGCGAGAAGAGGAAAGCCACGTTGGGTGTCAGCGGCCCCGATGGCGGCCAAGACCACACCATAGGAGGCGGTTTCGGCTGGATCGACTTCCTCGGTGTGGGTAGTGAACGGGCTGTCGGATCCAAGATGCGGAAGCTCGAGCAACGTCTCCTGCCCCGCCACTCTGCCGAAGAGGTCCCCAACAGGGGCCGGATGGTCATCCTTGGCGAGCTGAACCTCGACCAGCCGCGGACGTTGCAAGCCTTGCGGAGGATACTCACGATATATGCGGCCGAGCCCGAAGGCGCAAGTCCCATGAGCTTTGTCATCACGGGCAGCTTCACCCAGCACGCCGTCCTCGCGAGAGGCGGCAGCGGTGGCAGCATAGAATACAAGGAATATTTCGACGCCTTGGCTTCAACACTATCCGAATTCCCTACTCTCCTTCAGACTTCCACCTTCGTCTTCGTCCCCGGCGACAACGATGCTTGGGTTTCTTCCTTCACCGCGGGAGCTGCGACCCCGCTGCCCCGGAAAGGAGCTCCAGACGTTTTCACCTCCCGCGTACGGCGCGTCTTCGCCGCGGCCAACGCGGAGCTTGGTGCCAAGAGCGACGGCGAGGCCATTTGGACGTCAAATCCCAGTCGTGTGACGCTGTTCGGCCCGAATCACGAAGTCGTCGTCTTCCGCGACGATATCTCAGCCCGCCTCCGCCGCGCGGCCGTACGCCTCAAAACGTCGAATCAAACTCAGAACGAGGACGAAGAGAACCAGCCCCCTGAGGCCGAAGGTGGCACAGACGACGTCGTTATGGGCGGTAGCGACCCAGCCGAGGCCGCGGCCGAAGAGGAGGAGGCCATGGACGTCGACATTCCCAGGAAGAAACCAGCAGTCAAGCAGGTCAACTCGAGCGTCCCGCAGGATGTGCACACGGCGCGGAAGCTCGTCAAGACGGTCCTGGATCAGGGGTATCTGTCGCCGTTCCGTCAGTCGATCCGTCCCGTGCACTGGGACTACGCGACGGCGCTGCATCTTTACCCGCTGCCGACGTCGATGGTGCTCGTAGACACGACGGCGCCGCCGTTCTGCGTCACGTACGAGGGCTGTCATGTTATGAATCCAGGCAGCATCCTTGTCCCCGGGCGGACGCGCGTCGGCCGCTGGATAGAATATGAGATTGGCAAAGTTGGGAAGTTGCGGGAGACGACGTTCTAACGTAATGGCGTGGCGGTTGTCGCCTTGGTGTGGATAGGGTCTACGGAGGTAGCTGAGCCGTGTATCCGGCGATGTGGAATAAAATGACTGATGCCTACAAATCAGGACGGGATTCTGATAATTACATCTATTAAAACTTTCTGGCGCGTGATGTATATCCCATGCATCATGGAAGATCAGCATACACTCGTCTAGTTGAGTTCACTATCAACGTTCAGTCAACCGTCGATGGGGACATACACAGGCCAGCAATACGGACCTGAATGACCTTGTCTTTTTCCGTGGCTAACAAGAAAGCAAGAGATGGCCAGGCTCTGACTAGAAAACGTCGACTGTTAAAAGGGACAGTGACAAGAAACTTTCTGCACAAAGAAATGCTAGGCTGTACTGGAACCAGCCTCTACGGCTTGAGATACGAATAGCGCGCCCCTCGATACCTGGTTATTCTATCTCATTGGGGTAATTGTTTGACTCGTTCTACCAGGTACACTACCATAATCTCGTAAATCATTTTGATACTCGGACTGGTGACAATTCTGGCCGTGGGATGGAGGCAATGACCGTGGGCAAATCTGGGAATGAAGGTACAGCCGGGCTAGAAGCGCATAAATGCACCGATTACCGCCGCTCTGCCACTCAATCATTGTACTCAATGCAAATACCTAGCCTTTATTTCGTCTCAGATGTTAATTTGTACGCCGCAAGAAACTCTAGTATTTTTGCCCGGTATCTCATTTTGGGTTTACACTCGTCCCACTTTAAGTAACGAGCCCCTGGGAACAAGAATCATTGTCCCCTTCGAACTCGCTCCAGCATGAAGAACGATGGCGAGACCACGGATTAAGCCACGCTATCGGCTGCGTCCTCCTTATGCCGGAAACTCTCCAGATTGAATAGAGCCAAGCTTGAAAGACTCTTCTCCCACTCCATTCTCGAGGTCGACCGAAACTCACGGGATAGACAAGGTAGAACTAGAATCACGCCTCTGTCTCTTAGCGACTCGCTCATCACTCTCATCACTCGTAAGCCGCTCCTGCGAGATCACAGTGCGGTCAAAGTTTTCGTCAACGTCGGAGCCAGTTGAGATCAGTGCAAGCCGAACCCCCTCGTCTTCATAGGGTCTCATCCGACCCATGTCGTCGGGCAACACAAGGACGGCGAGTTCTTCTTGGTGCGCTGCCAGATGATCCATGAACATGTACTTATCCACCATCACAGAGAGAGCGCTCTTGGAGCCTTCAGCTACTATATGCCTCGAGGTCCCCGGCCGGAACTCCTCGGCCCAAGTGTCGCAAAAGGGGCATTCGTCGGAAGAATAACACCCTGGTGCCTCCGCAGCAGCGCCCTCGAGGAGCATCAAGTTATCCAGGTCCGTGAATCCGTGAGACGAGATGATGTGTTCACGCACTGCGGATTTGGCCAGGAATGGCCCTTCGTCGCACAGAATGCAAGTGAACTTGGTACGATGGTGCTCCACCTCATGTTCGAACCAGGCGTCGCGATTAGTAAAGAGTGTAGAGTCGCACGCCTCACCCCCTTTGGTGCAGATGTAGGCCTTGAGATCTTCATAGGCGTGAGCACTGTTGGTGTGTCAGCCTTGGGTGACAGATGGGGAGGCTTGAAGACCTAGAGGACTTACCGCCAGCTTTTCTCGTCGCCGAAGCTCTGAGTTACATGACACATAGGGCAGTCGAAAGGAACATATGCAGGTGACAGATCTGGCAGTCGTGGCAGCGCTCGAGTAGGCATTCTTGACATTGTAGTTGCTGCGCTGGTCAGTGATGCTTCTGTCCTCGGCGCGAGCTTCGACAGTCGCAAAGTCTTGACCGGCGTGCGTTCTAGTATCCATCCTTCTCCGTCTACTTCGCATTTGGTGTCGTCTCTCATGCAAGGTTTACATGGACAGCAGTTTGGTTTGTAAACGTCGCACTCCAGATTTCTGGCTGCGCATCTTCGGCATGCTCCGCGTGGCACCTCTGTGCTTTGTGCCAACTCCTGTAGTTCACACTGGGATGACGGAGACAAGCCTGTCGATTCCTCTTCAAGACCGTGCCGGATGTCGTACATGCTGCCCTGCTCGTCAACAGACGCCGTTGCAAATCCTGCCGGGCAGGTACTTGTATCGGCCAACTGAGATGACGAGGCAGTCGCCATGCTCAACGGCTTTCGCGTGGAGCTTGTGGATTTTTGAATCTGCTCAGCTTGCGACTGAAATTTTTGTTGCGAAGAGCGCATGAGGAGTTGTCTCCGCACGCAAAGAGCGTCGTAAAGCCTGCTGGAAAGCTTGCTTGAATCTCTCGATCGCAGTTTGGGGTATCTCTCCAGGATATGTGCGATATCAACCACGTTGGTAGCAGGGAAGCATGGCGTGGCCAACGAATGCTCAAAGGTTAGACGAGAATCACCCTTCCCGATCAGCATGTCTGTGCTAGACAGTATATTGGCACATTCAGACATGATGTCCAGAAGCAGGTTGGCCATGGTTGGAGACTTGCTGTCAGCGGCCGTGTTGCGGAGTACATTGGTTTGACACTGTTTGACATTGGGAAACCCGGTGTCGTGTAATGGGATATGATCCGAAGAGACGGTCGGCGAGAGACTGGTCGAAGCATTGCCGCCTTCATCCCAACGATTAAACCTCCCAAGAATGCTTTCAAGTACTGATAGCGGCACATCATCTGTTCCCTTCTCCCTTATTAGGTCACGGAGCTGGTGAACCTTTTGTCGAACATACTTGCATTTCTGAGAGAGTGTCCCGTCGTGGTAATTGATATTCATGATGGCAAAGCTGGTCAACAACTATCTGACAAGCCATACTGAAATATATCATGTAGTGATTAGCATTGATTTGGCCTGGCGGTTTATTGACTCTAATCTGGACGATAGCTAGAACCACCTTTATAGGTCGCGAGTACGTGTGTTGCGCCAACATACACTCATCAGGCAACGGTGTTGCCTGGAATCGTTGTCAGGCGCAAGTCTCCAATAGGGTTCTTCATGGAAAAGCAGATGCCGTCGCCTGTGAGGCCAAACTTGGTCATCCAATTGCAGCCCTGTGTGGCTGCTCCTAACATGTCAACGGGCCGTGTGATGAGTCTAGGGTAGGAAATGATCGCCAGCACTTCTGCCCGACAATGTGGGACATTCCATCGAAGACCTTTGCCTTTGGCAGAGGATTTAGCGAGAGAGTGACAATTTAAGGGTCCGCAACAGGAGCTGTCCTCGTTGTCGCTCACTCTCCAAATATCGCTACCTTGCAACTCCAGGGCACGCCTTACGAGAGCCAGCAAGCAAATCAGGCGCTGTGCTTGCAAGCAAGCTGAACAAGCCAGGCGTATCCATCTGTCCCAGTCCGTATGCATGGCTCAGGATAAGAAGCAGTTGGTGACTGCGTAAGCTTTGGAGTGGGAAGGGTTATCTCAACCAGTTACTGCACCAGCTGAAGACAGTTCTCTAGGAGCTATCCGTATGTCCCCCTGAGATATAATAAAGTACAGCTGAGGAGGAACCAGACCCCAAAAGACGACAAAGAGCCAACAAGAGTGTGGTACGGCAACATGAGGCAAGAGGGGTAGAGCTTATTACTCAGACGCCGTTGTGAGGGGGGTTGGGATCAACCGGGGGAGGCGGCAAGTGCGCCGGAATGTGGCACGACGATGTCGTCGTTCTTATCTGAGCAACAGAGGCTAGCGTCGGGGCAGTGTCAAGGCATATCGACGTCTCGGAAGCAAGTGGCCATATCCGTACGAGAGAAGAGGTAGGAAAGAATAAGGTATTGAAGAATGAAGACAACGAGAAAACCTAGTTCCTAGTCGGCAGGGCGTCGAGCGTTCGTCCAGTTCCAGTCCAGCTCGGAAGAGTCTGTGCGTGCCAGCTGGGTTTCGATGCGGATCCCCTTCCGCGAGGCAAATACTTTCATGCGGATTCAGAATTGCCATGCCACTCATTCCCGATGAAGGATGCCGCTTGTCTCGTATCTAAGGGCTAAGGTGGTGGTGGTGTTGTGTGTGTCCAGGGGGGAGGGAGAAGAACCCGCCTATGTCGACCAGTCTAGACCTTCCCTCCAATGGTGCATTTTTCGCCCGTGGATGCGCTTGACCGCCCGCTGAAACCGAATTGATCAAAATGCGGCAGTCAGTTCTGGATGCTTTTTGTCTGGCTTACTGGCGCACATGGCAGGCAAGGGCAGCATCAACATGGCTTCGCTCCACTTTAGAGCGTCTCGTCCAATGAACGTACTAAACAGACTAACATCCGATACCTCGGCCTACGGCGACCTTCCCATACTGGACCGGGTACCCGAAGTTCAGCATGTTCCTATCCTTCGTTCCGTGCCGTCCCAACTCCCACCACCCTTCGGGCGCGCGGACTTTGGGCCACACCCAGTACCACTGTCCGTGTCCACTGTCAGCCAGGCTAGCGACCTTGACCGGAGTCGAGATTTGGCGTTATCGTTTACCGCTGTATCTGATGTTACGCAGCGGGGCATGGTTGCTACTTTCCTGTCAGTGTCGGACCAGCCTCCGGCCAGGTCCAGAGATAAAAAAAGAGAGAGAGAGAGAAGAGATGCGCGGTCCACGGTGGTCTGGGCCATGCCCCCATCCAAGCTGCAGGGTTCCAGCGCCAGCACCTAACACCACTGCGCCAGGTCAGTCTGGCCTGGCTTTCCACCCCTCCCAGGTGTGTCCGCTCGGCTTTCAGTCCAATCAAGGCACAGCTGGGCCTTGCACTTTCAATCGCCTCGCCTCTCCTTGTCCTAGCGCCCTGCATCGTGGGGGATCTGGATCGAGATCTCGTCAACTTCACATATCATCCGAGCAACGTCCCATTCGCTCCCCGAGGCCTCGACCTTCGCAGACCCTTTTCAAACGACAACATTCCGAGCGACCTAGGTCTTAACCGGGCATCGCGAACACCAAACGCCACCGCCGCGCGCTTGCGTTGCTCTGCGTTGCGTGGGCAGTCTCGAGTTCCCGTTCTCCATTGTCCCATCACCGTCACCCGTCTCTCTCTTCGTCTGCTGCCATCGCCCAACGCCGCTTTTCAGAGCGCGAGGTGCATTGTTCATCCGTTTTCCACACGCCGCCTCCCTTGACCTGACGACCCCACGACCTTATCCACCCATTGTCAGTTGCGGCTGGCGCAGCCTTGCTACCTGTTGTCTCCGCCTGCCTCTGCTGCCCCCAGACCTCGCACCCGTCTTATTGTGGTTTATGGACCGGGGCATCGCAACATTCCGTACCGTGCCGTACCCGCTCTCAGTGTACCGTTGAGTGCCACGCCTCCTCCGCCATCACCCCGGTCATGGCAGCATCACCCGGAGGCATCGTCCCGGCTCAGCTGGGCTTCCTCGCCATCTTCAACCCGTCACTGGGGCACACGGATGAGACGCTTGACGACCAAATTGTCTACTATGCCTCAGTGAGCACTCAGCGACAGAAGCGTCGTCACCGCTCTCGCACCAAGCCCATCGAGAACATCTCCCAAGAAGAACGCAATGAGCGTCTCCGCCAGATCGGCCTCGCCCAGGGCATGGTCGAGTTCAGTAGGAGTTTTTCTGGCGGCCAGCCCGTTGATTCCATCGACACAGAGAAGTCGCGGGTGATCCTCCACGAGCTGGAGCAAGGTTGGTGGATTCTTGCTGTACGTCTCACCCCATCCACGCAACGACCCTTTCACTCGCTGATTATCTGCAGTCCATCGATCTGACCCGCATCCCCCTGCCTCCCAAGTTGCAGACCGGGAAGACTCAAGACTCCCTGGAAGAGGTCGTTGAGTTTTCGTCTAAGGAAGTCAAGCCCTCATCTCTTCTGTTGCAGGACATACTCCGCGCCCATTCCACCTTCCTGCTTCACCATGGTACCTCGCTCAGCTCTCTGTTTGTCCGTTCTCGGAGGACCAAGTTTCTCAGCCTTATTGGCCGATATTGGGACCTGTTCTTGTCAACATGGAACGTCATGCTGCAGGGCAATCCGGTCCGGACCATGTTCGGCGGCATCAATATTGCCGCTTCCGGCGAACTGGGCATTGGTGTCGGCGAAGAAGAGCGGGGCAGCGGAGAACGAGAAGTATTGGAAGGTCTCGTCAGCAGAGTGGAGGGCCTTGTCGACCTTGTTGTCTGCAAGTTTGGCTCTGTCGATGTCGACGGCGAGCCCAAAAATGGCAAGGAGCCAACGAGGCCATGGTTGGGCACAGGTCAGGATCCGGGTCCTGAAGATGGTGCGATTTTCCTGGGAACGGGAGCTTTGTCTCGGAAGTCGGTCAGGGATGTGGCGCAGTGGATGGAGGACTTGTACACTTGGGGAGAAAATGCCTACGGTGTAATCGAGAGCCCAACTTCTCTGCGCGCCGCACGACGTCCGAGGAAAGCCGCGCCAGCTGCAGACATGAAGCCATCGGAGAACCGGGTCGTTCCTTCACGACCTCCAGTTCGACCAAACAACGGTCGCTCTGACTCTGGATCCCGGTCTGGAAGCTCGGGATCTACGAAGACACTCGCAGAGCGGCGTGGCCAGGAGATTGGTACTGTTAAGGAAGCCAAACGGCCAGGATCCAGCAAACAGGGCGGCGCCGCTTCCGCCGGCCCTGCCGCCGCCCCTCCAGCACAGGAAGAGGGAGACGGACATATGGATAAGCTCATGACGTACATGAAGCTTGGTTACGGCACCTACTGGTCGATTGGTAAGTCAGATACATCGTCACCTGTCGACAAGAGCCAACTGTCCGCCGTTGCCGCCTTGCAAAGTGGGGAGGCCTCCAAGCACACCTCCACTGAGGCACCAAAGCCCAAACGGATGAACGACGATGTTGGCCACTACCTCATCGGGCTGATAGGTGATGTTGAGGAGGGCGGTGACAGCGGACGTGAAGACAACAAGGACTTTGGCGAGGCGGGCGATACCGAGCCGAACTCTCGGACCATGCTTCGCACCATTCATGTCGAGCTCGAAAAGACGGGGCATGACCGCGCTGAAGCGGACATTGTGAGGGACCTCGGCAACCTAACGAACGATGTCACGCCTCTCGGGATCAATGCGGTGAGCTCGAACCCATTGTTCGGAAACCAGGACTCCAACAAGGCGAGCAAGATGCGCGTCGTTGTTTATGTGAACAAGCCATTTATCTTTACCTTTCTTTTTGAGCTGAGGACCGACTCGCTGGCTTGGGATTCATTCTACAGATCGCTGCATTACCAGCTGGCGCCTCTCCGAAAACCGCTCCTCTCTTCTATCCAATACAGGCCCGAAAAACCAGACGTGGGTTCTGCAGCGTCAAACATCTACGACCTTGTCTGGGACGCCGAGGCCATGACCGTGTTCTCGACTATACCCAACATACCCGATCACGCGCAAATGTTCCAGTCAAACGCGCAACTACCGTGGTCGCGTGTCGAGGCGATGAACACGCACATGCAGCTTCTCAACATCTTTAACCTTACCCGGTCCGAGATCAACCAACTGGAGCGGACCTGCAAGACAAACCGCGGGTGGTGGGTCGTGTGGCAGCGCATCCTGGACCGACACACGAACGTGGCCACCGCAAACCGATACTCGGAGAACGAAGACGACGACGACACACCGGCCTCCGAGAGCGAGGTGTCGCTGGCTACGAGCGGCGATGGCTCAAGCACGCAGAGGCCGTCGCCGCCCCCCTTGCCCAGCCCGACAGTTAGCAAGGAGATTTTCCTGATTCGCAGGGCCAGCGACCACGCCGGCTACCGTGGCGTGAGCTCGTCGTACGCCGAGGGCGGCGGAGCAGGAGCCGGGGCGGGGTGGGGCGACGGCGCGGGCCGTCTGGCCTCAGGGATCGGCATCGATACGCGCAAGTACATTGAGGGACTATTGAACTTTAGCCGGTAATGAACTCCTCCATCTTGGGAGGAGAGGTTTTGTCACAGTACGGCTATGGCGTTGGGAAAGAGTAGACACGTACATACAAGGACAGCATGGAACGTGTTCAAGCGAGAGAAAACTTGATTCCAGGTCATGCACACGATTAGAGGCGGGCCTAGTTTTGCCATTCCGGACCACGAGTTCAACCTTCTCCTCCATGGCCATGAGCCCACTGCACTGGTGAGGCTGGCGGATGGCCTTTATGACGCTCCATGACGGCATGTCTATATATATTCTTAATCGATTGCTCTTCGAATGTTGCCATCTGTGAGTAACGTAGCGTTCCTTCCAACGGCAGTGCTAAATAAGCGCGTGTTGATGCAGTAGGTTGCTAGCGACACAGCGTCAATGACGACATTGCGATTTTTTGTTTTTCTTCCTTCTTTCTTTTTCCTTTTCTCTGGAACATCGCTAGCTTCACACGTTTCACTAGCTATCGATGTTGGCTTCCGCGTGCCTCCTCCTTGGTCATCTCCCCCGGCCCGCTCCTTACCACCCTTCCGATCTCATTAGTCTCTCTTCCTTTTTTCTTTTCTTTTTTTGACAAGTATCTTGGCCAGAGTTTGTAGAAAACAGTCATGGAAACGGCCCACGTGTACCGCGGGCCTCCGAAGCCGAAAAGAGCGTGTCCATGTCAAAGTCTAAGCTTCTGTTCCGCGATCCGTCGGAAAGCTGCGCTGTTGCTGCTCCGCAGTGGCGATTATGCCTCTTGGCCTCCTCTTTCGTGGCACACATGATCAAACTGACGCCATAGGCGGCGGGCTTCTACCTTGACCGAGCGAGCCGTGGGATACCTCGGCGACTGGACTACTTCGACTGGTACTTCCGAAGAAGTCGTCGTCTGTTCAAGGTCCCGGGCTGCCGCAAAAGCGGTCATGTCTTGAACGGGATTCTTGGGATTCTCTCAAAGCGCTGCCGTCCCCCGTTTCGTCATCCCGTCCAACGTTCAGCAGGTTGGCTGAGCACTTGCCCCAGCGGCACGCAAGACTTGACTTTTAGAGGCTGGTAGGAAAGAGTATCTCTCTCTTTTAGATAATCACCAGCTTTGGGAAGCAAAGTTGAGAGTGAGAGACAAGAAAAAATGTGGGACAGTACTAGAAGGCCGTCATTAAGGGCTTGGGCATTGGAGAAGTCCTGCTGACGGCCGGCCGGCTTCTCCAAGACAATAGAAGACGAGCAGAGCCTAAAAGTTAGAGCAGGCAGGCAGCGAGCCACTAGCTCCCGTTCTGTAGTATAACAGGCTGAGTAGCAGCGCGATTGACTGGCAGCACACAGCTCCAGGCTTCCGAGAGCTAGAATCTGAGCAAGGTCAAGACGAACGTTGCAGAAAAAGAAGAGCTGGAGGAGGATGCATTATCTGCGTTGGGATGAAGACGAAGAAGTTGGGCCCTGCGCCATGGCAGAAGCACAATTAGCGGAAAGTGTTGAGAGAGCCATCTTGGGTAAAAGTGGTGTAGACACAATCTGCTTCTTCCAAACTGCGGACTTGCCAGCGAGCAGCGCTGAGGCCGGAAAAAACGTGCTTTCTGGCTCAAGCGTCGAAAGGGAGTATGGTAGAGGTTTGGCGGACTCTGCTACATGCTCTGTCAAAGGACTGCTTGGAACAGAATCTACAGGGGGCCAATGAGATAGGTCTGTCGAACATTCTTGCCCACTATGTGTTTACCGGAGAGTTAAGCTACTGGTGTAAATACTCTGGCGCTGGTGGGTGTCCTCGACAGAGACTGTTTTGGAAAGCAAAGGCTCCGATTTTTTGACTGAAGCCCTTGAGGGCGTTATCTGTTGGCGGGTTGCACCAGCTTGGGAACCCGCGTTGAAGGGGGGCTTCTGTGATAAAGGCGCGGCAATGGGTCCAATGCTTCTTGAAGCATCGCATCGAGTTTGATATCGCGACCCTTGTTATTCCCTGCCGTCTCCGCCATCTCGACCTGCTGTTGTCAGCTTTCTTTCCCCTCAGATTTTACGATGAGTACACCCAAAATAGACACGCAATAATAAGGATTGAGGCAGAAGACATGATAAAGTATATCCGGATTGATGGCGGTCCGACTCTAGGTGTTTGTCTTCATCTGAATCGCGTGAGGATTGTGCACTTTGGGGGTTCCTGGTGGTGAAGAGACGAGGGATGGGATGTAACTGGGTCGGTGTGAGGGTGGCCGTCTGTGAGGCTCCTTAGGCTCGCTGCGCCCTCCCTTGCTCGACGCCTGCGTGGTGTAGCTGGCTCCTGAGGCTGTTGATGTGTATCGGTAGAGTTCGATTCCACAGGTTCGCAAGCGCGGATATGGTGGCTCACCTTGTTTCACAGAGGGTGTTGTTCAAAGTTTGATAGGACGACAGCGATCGGAGCCAGGGTGCAGATGGGTTTGGTTTGGAATGGATGTGGATGGGTGGTGGACTGTTTCTTTCCGGGGTTGCTGGGCCAGATCATGTATGGTTTGGGGACAGCGAATCCCGGGGGGGGGGGGGGGGGGGGGGGGGGGGGGGGGTTGAGTCTTTTCTTAGCCAAAGCTTATTGCATCCAGGTTCCCTCCTCCCGCGTCAACAGTTAATCTATCTGACTGATGACATTTGCTTTGTGCGGCTCCTGTGTTCCGAGCCACTGCACACATCATGCCAGGCCTATCCCGTTTGTCGTTAGCTTCGCCGCGCCAGCAGTCTCAGGACCTCAGCCCGTTAGGCCCCCTGGCGTTGTGTTCACATTGTGAAGCCTTGGAGAAATTGACAGTGTTAGGGCCAAGGATCCCCCCTCAACTCCGCGCTGCCGGGACGAACACGCGTCTTGGATATAGCGCGGACCCACGGCGCCAGGACTAAGCCAGCAAGCCTCCCCCGCATTCCGAAAGCTATTGACCCCTTTTTCTTTTCTTTCCAAGTTGAGTATAGAATCTCAGTTATATCAGTTGGCGAATGCCTCGCATCTATCTGCCGTTCGCTTGCGGAAGCCCCTGATTGGTTCAGTTTCATAATATGCCTGTATATTATTGTCTCCGGCCATCAATTCTTTGAGTCTTTGACCACCTGTCATGGGCTCGGCTCCCTGGGCAACTCCTCCCTGCTGATATTTGACCTACCATGCTTTGCTGGATTGGTACTCTGTAGCGCTAGCTATAGCTCGATCGGGCGTTGTCGACTCGTTGTATACACACAAGGCGCAAATTCAAGGGTCGCTTGCGCTGACGGCATTGCTTGTCTGCTCGTTTGACTCGAAATTGATGATTTGGCCCCGTCTAAAACAGCAGGCCTGTCATTTGGCATTGTGTTGCAGGCGAATTCATTGTCAGAAGTGCCACAGGGACGCCGTCGGGGTTCTCTTAGAAGGGGTACCAGCGCCGAGAAGCCCGACGCTAGTGCCAAGGCCAGATGCTGGCTCCGAGAATGTGTTCGAGGTGTATGACTCGTTTCGGGCGGACTTCCGACTGGTTTCGTGTTCGTTGCCTACCGCTTACTGAGGGATCAAAGGTACGAATGTGAAATCGCATTGGCTCTTCGGGTGAAAAGCAGCCGAAGTTGTTTGAGCTGGCTTGGAATCGATCATGTAATCTGTATGTGGCTGAATCTCGCCATCAAGTTGCGCAACCGCAACCTCCATTACAAAGTTCGTATCACGATGATCGGGCGATAGAGCTGGTAGCTCCAATTTCGACCGAGGAGCGGGACGTCGGTATCGATGGGCAAATTGCACCTAATACCGCATGGGTTTCTCATTAGAAGAAGTTCCGACAAAGTGTGATACACATATCAGAGAAAAGAGTAGCATTGATGATACGCCTGAGTACAAGTTTCTCGGCAGGTTTCCTTCTCAGATTTCCACAGCCTTATCTCAACCAACCGATAACCCGCAACCTTGGGAAGCCCGAGAACTTCTCTTGGTTCAAGACTCAGCCGCGTCACACAGTCTATCAGCGCTTCACGATGCCTTCTGCGCCAAGTGATCCTTCGTATGTCCTTATTGTAAACAAGCATGACATTTGTTTCAATGACTCTTACGCCAGCCACCCTTCTAACCTTCTTCTCAGGCCTGCTGGTGTTGGATGTGGTGGGGGCGCTCCAACCAAAGCAATTCCAATCGTTCAGTCACACAGCTTTCCGTACTGCATTCGTTAACATTGCTTTCACTTGACGGCCACTCAAAATTTCATTTTACATTTTACAGGCTTTGGCATTGTTCAGTTTAAGCGAGGCGGGCATCGAATGGAGAGCTTACTTGGTAATCGCAACTTGCCCTGGCTATGATTCGCTAGCAACGCGCCGCTCAGCCAAGGCTGGCGGCTATGCAAGACATCAAGCCCTCATTTCCGTCAGCATTGAGAAGTTCTTATCTACTCTTTCCAAACGACGCCACCTAACAAAGCTTTGTTTGGCGGCATTTTCAGGCGCGCCCCTACGAAGGACGGTATTAGCTTACCTTTGAACAGTTGCCATGACCACCCATTCTCGACCTGGCAGTCTCGAAGACGTTCGCATCGCCGTGATTTGCGCACTGCCCCGCGAATTTGATGCCGCCATCTTGGCTTTCGACGAAACGTGGATTGAAGATGAGAACATACGCGGGCCTACAATAACACAATACCACAATCACAAGATGGGCCGGATTGGGAGTCACATTGCTGTTTTGGTCCTCCTCCCCAACATAGGGAAGGTCAGCGCGGCAACCGAAACGGCTCGTCTCAGATCTATCTATCCTGGACTTGAGCTAGCCATCTTGACTGGCATTTGTGGTGGAGTTCCGAGACCGGGCACCAATAACGAGATTTTGCTTGGGGACGTGGTCATCAGCAAGAGTATTGTGCAATACGACATGGGCCGTCAGTACCCTGGCAAATTCACCAGGAAGGATACCATCGACGACAGCCTTGGCCGAGCGAACAATGACATACGCACCCTGCTTGTTGTCTTGGAGACCCAATTGGGCTTGAACGAGCTACAGCATGGGGTCAACCAGAACCTAGCACATATCCAACAGATGGCTATTGACGCAAAATACCGAACTTGTTACACACGGCCCTCGGCTGCAGAAGACGTGCTTTTTGAGCCGACTTATTCCCATATACATCGAGGTCATCGAATATGCCACTGTAGTGATGCAACTCCATGCAATGGGGCGATTAGTGCGTCGTGCGAAGAACTCCAGTGTGAGGTGGGGCATCAAGTCTCAAGAAGACGCCTCGCATTTGAAAACGAGAGAAACTTAGGGAAGGTTGAAGACATCACCACTATACCAGAATCTTGGATACACATTGGGTGTATCGGCTCGGGTGACGTAGTGATGAAATCAGGCAATCACCGAGACAGTGTTGCGAAAGAACATGGCCTCATCGCCTTTGAGATGGAGGGAGCGGGGGTTTGGGATGAGATCCCTTGCATCGTCGTCAAGGGAGTATGTGACTACGCCGACAGTCATAAGAACAAGAAGTGGCAAGACTTTGCGGCTGCGATAGCGGCGTCTGCGACTAGAGCGCTTCTTGAACGATACCCCAGAAGGGATAGGCTCGGGACTGCTGACACACATTGTAAGTGAGCAAGCCTGGCGTTGTGGCTTGGCTAATTTTGGATGCACCAAGTGATGCCTCAGAGAGCGTCGGTCACGTTGGTCAACTTTACCCTAACACCAAGTCGTCAGTGTCTATCTAGTGCAGTTACCTTACTCAGGCGGGAAGTTATTAACGGTTCTCAGATCCCGTACACTACGTCATCCCGCTTGAAAAAAACAGACGTTTCATTGAACGGGCCGGGATATCTGATCTCAAGCGAATGTTATTTGATCAAAAGAGCCAAACGGTTGCTTTGGTAGGACTGGGTGGCGTAGGGAAGACGCAGATCGCCTTAGACATAGCCTACTGGGTCAAAGACAACAAGACGGAATACTCTGTTTTCTGGGTGCCTGCCCTCAGCTTCGCAAGCTTCGAACAAGCCTACACCAACATTGCAAAAGACCTCGGCATCTCTTCTCAAACCGAAAGCGAAGATGTTAAGACTTCCGTCCGGCAGTTTCTAAGCTCTAAAGAAGCGGGTCCCTGGCTTCTGATTGTTGACAATGCTGACGACGAGGAGATTCTATTTGGATCATCGGGCAACCCGAATGGTCTGGATAAGTATCTCCCCCAAAGCGACAATGGTATTACACTGTTTACTACACGCTCGAGGGACCTAGCATTGTCAGTTGCGGATAATTCCCTGGTGGAACTCCATGCGATGAATCAAGACGAAGCTGAGAGCCTTCTAGGGAAATCACTTCGTCGACAAGAACTTCTTCAGGATCACGACTCGGTGCTGAAGCTGTTAGATTTCCTTACATATCTTCCCTTAGCAATCACACAAGCCTCGGCTTATCTGAACAGGAACCGGCACATAACAATTTCGAAGTACCTCCAACTGCTGCATGGTACAGAACAGACCCGTATAAGTACGCTGAGCCGAGAATTTCTCGACAGAACCCGGTATCCAGACTCACGAAACGCTATTGCAACTACATGGCTAGTGTCTTTCGACCGAATCCAACGAACTGACAGCTATGCTACTGACATGTTGTACTTTATCTCACGTATCGAGCCAAAGTCTATACCACGTTCCATCCTGCGTTGCTCTGGCTCTGAGGAAGACACTGAGTATGCGATCGGCACACTATGTTCCTATGCGTTTCTGGTTCAGCGAGACGAGGCCCAGAATTTTGATATGCACAGCCTTGTGCATCTAGCGGCACGCATCTGGGCAAAGAAACAATCAGTCGAGGAGAAGATCGCAATAGATGCAGTCAAGCATCTCAGCGAGGTTTTCCCATCAAACAATCATGAGAAACGTGATATTTGGAGGCAATATATGCCACATGTTCTCAAGCTTTGGAACGAAAGGATAGGAGCTGAAACAAAATTGCAATTGGATTTATATATGGACGTTAGCCAGTGCTTATTGGAAGACGGACGAACGAAAAAGGCGATTGAGCTAATGGAGCACATAGTAGAGGTGCGAGAGAGAACACTCGACGCAGGACACCCAGATCGACTTTTCTCACAGCACGAACTCGCAAAGGCCTATCAAGCAGACGGACGAGACAAGGAGGCTATCGAGATACTAGAGCATGTAGTAGGAGTTAGAGCAACAACACTGGACGAAGGACACCCAAATCGACTTGCCTCGCAACACGAACTCGCAAGGGCCTATCAAGCAGACGGACGAGTTAAGGAGGCTATCGAGATACTAGAGCACGTGGTGAAAATTAAAGCAACAACACTGGACGAAAGACATCCACATCGACTTGCCTCGCAACACGTACTTGCACAAACGTATCGGGCAGACGGACGAGTTAAGGAGGCCATCAAGATACTAGAGCACGTGGTGAGAATTGAAGTAACAACACTTAGCGAAGAACACCCAGATCGACTTAGCTCACAGCAGGAACTAGCACAGGCGTATCAGGCAGACGGAAGAGTCAAGGAGGCTATCGAGATACTAGAGCATGTAATAGGAGTTAGAGTAACAAAACTTGACAAAGGGCATCCACAGCGACTTAGCTCACAGCACGTACTCGCACAGGCGTATCAGGCAGACGGACGAGTCAAGGAGGCTATCGAGATACTAGAGCATGTAGTAGGAGTTAGAGCAACAACACTGGATGAAGGACACCCAAATCGACTTGCCTCGCAACACGTGCTTGCACAGGCATACCAAGCAGATTGGAGGATAGAGGAGATAAGATGAACCGGCGGCAAGAAGTTTCATGATATACCATGCATAGTTATATCAGAAGATGATACCAGCCTTCACCTCGATGTTCACCAATAAGCGCTAAAATGAATTTCACGATATGTACGACGGCAACATACCCGACACTCATTACTAGCGTTGTCCCACAGATGGTATGCGTTCTGCGTTGATACATCCCAGCCAATAAGATGACTATACACATTGTGCAGTACCAAGGAACTTACAGGCCTAGACGGGGAAAACATCAGGGGGTGCATTTTAGGATGAGGAACTCCTCGTTACCAACTGTAAATAAGAACTTTCCTCGACGTGTTTAACTTAAAAAGACAAACTAGTCGCTGCTTTCTAGGTTGAGAGCGATTGTGTGCGAGTCGTAGCAGTAGTCGGCATAGACGCCGGTGTTCCGAGTCTTTAGATTGGGGCATTACGCAACCATTTTAGTATTTAACAATATTGAGAGTACCATTGAATAAGTCACAAACCGAGGGTATTCAAAAAACCGCTGCTTTGCACTCATATAGCACATGCTATATCGACTCATTGTGTCCTTCTGAGCTACATAGTTACGTAGGCGATGGCTTGTTTAGTGAGACTTTGTGATGTTGCGCCTACAAGTCGGCATAAGTTATAGTAGGAATAGTTTTGTAGATGTGATACTGCACCACAGGCACGAAACCTAAGCACCTGTGTTGTACATCTTTAGAACTACGTTTCTCAATACCAAGCTGATAAATATTTCATAAAAGCAACAGATTAGGATTGCCATATAATATAGCGGCTAATTAACCGCTTGCACTCGTGGTTGACATCGAAATTGGAGACCCCGTGTTTCCGTACTTGCTTTCCTCTTATGCGGCAACCCTCCTCTTTCCATTCATTCAAGATCCCGTTGAAAATGTTCTTCTTATCACTTGTCTTTTCTTTCCACACCAAGGTGATAGGAGAGATAATATAATGAACAACGGAGCCAGTAGGTGCGATGGAGATGGTGGGAAAGAGACGTGAAAGACACATTCGAGCGGGATGATAAGAGTCAATACTCGAGTTATCCCTGGATTTCCGGCGTATCTTTGTTGTTCCTTGTTTAGCCTTTGCTAACCAACATTTCACGACAGCACGATAGAGGGAAGAGAAAGAGGAAGGATACCGTCACCTGAACACGAACGTACGTTTGGTTACTTTCTCATGTAAGCTGTAAGCCCATATTCTGAGTTCGATGTAATCCGGCTCCTTGAAATGTATCCCTTGAATTTTGCGACGGTAAATACTTTGCAATATTCAGCCAAAGAGAGCTTTCGCAGAGTTTACGGACAAGCGTTGCATCGCAACTAGCCTTCATAGAAGGATACTGGAAAGGGACCTGTAATGTCGCCGAACTGAGAGAAAGCAGCTCCTAGTCATTGGCTCATGGTCAATCCAAGATTGATACAGGCGCCTCAGCAAAGCCCAAGGTATATATGTGTTCGGGGTCTACCGATGCTAACTCTAATGTTCCAATGCCATTAGCCGCAGTGCCGTTTGAGATTACGCCGATCGCTGGGAGCACATTCACAGTATTTTCATTTACTGTGACAGATTCCTTGACTGATAAGGGCTGTTGAGCTGTTTCGACCAATGCGGCCACCAGGCTGGATGCAGTGCTTCCGGCTAAGACCAGTATCACCACAAGTGCGACATCAAGGCATCGCACACGAGCGTCTTCTCCCGAGCTCCATTCAAGCTCATCCTCCATTTGACAACTTGTACAGCCATTTTTCCACGTTACGTCTCTCTTATCTATTTCCTAGTGGGTAAATAAAATTATAATAAGATGGTTATTGATAATGGTGGCGTTGTGACAATAGTTGAGTGAATAATGCAATGATTGGATCCCAGCGTCTATCATGAACAAAGGCTCGGTAGCTTTTGAAGGACATCGTCTCATGGTTCAAAGCAATGTCCACTTGGCTCTTGGACCCCAGCAAAAACATCGTCAGCGCCGCTGATTAATCTCATCAGGGTGCAATTTCCCGGACCAGGTGATGGCGGAATGCATCCGAGTCATGAAGTCTTCCGATGCTCTTAGCGCTCCGCGCTGCAGAAAGCTTAAACCCAAGTTTGTTTAAGATAGATTAAGCCTTCAGTAGAGTGCTCGCCTTGCATCAAACTCAATGTTAATCTACACTTGCATGCTTTGAGGCTGGGTCTGCTTCCGAACAGGTCTTAGTTGAAGCCTCAACAGATTTCCATCATGTCTGAACTAGGAGTTCTTCATGGAACGGTTGCTATTAGGGACTTGGGGTTGTCAGAAACAAAATGGTTAGCGACACTGGATCATAATGCTTCAACACCAGCCTTGGATACTCAAAATCCGGAATATTACATGTGCCTTGTGTCGACTCCGCCAGAGTCTAGACTCTGGCTTCAGCCTCAGCTTCACCACAAACTCAAATTTGGCGAATGGGGGCGGCTCCGGAGTTGTCGGGCTTTGAAGCTGGTCATTCTAAAAGAAGGACGCGAGTACTGGTGGGCTTTTAGTGCGCGGACTGTCTTGGCAAATAGTGCCATCTGCATAAGTCACCACCTCGGTAAGGGTGACCCCTACGGAGTTTGATTGATACCCACGAAAACAGCTAGACGTCGGCACATAAGAAGTCTTACTGCTCTAAAAGTTGCCAGTTAAGACATACTGACAACTGCTTCCTAATTCAGTTGCCAAACTATGTTAAAGAGAACCAAGACTTCTCATACGATCATTATTGCTGTCTCATAGTGCCAAGACACTTCCACTTTGTGGTGTCATTGCAACCCCCGAACTGCTGCAACGGAGGTTTGGGACTCTGTCAGTGCTCTATAAATCCAGACGATGGCCAGTCTAAATGTTTCTTCCAATTGGGCAACTGCCGGCGACACCAGTCACTCTTTTTTGTTTCGTAACCAACTTTTACACTCTTTTTCAAAGTATATAACACATTCACTATGTTGCTGCTCCCAGCAATCGTCTCTTGCCTTCCCTTGGCCCTGGCGGCCGACATCTACGTCGCCCCCAAAGGTAGCCCGACGCCTGATGGTACCCAGTCGAAGCCCTTCGGCGACATCCAGGCGGCCGTGAATATCTCCCGGCCTGGAGATGTCATCATCCTTCGCGGTGGAACCTACGACCTCCTGAAGAACATCAACATCACCGTCAACGGCACGGCCCAGGCCCCCATCACCCTGCACGCCGCCAAGGACGAGGAGGTCATCATCGACGGCGAGGGTCTGCCCGACACACCCGCTCCCGTGGGTGCTTCTGTTCCCAACAGAAACCGCGGTGTTCTCCACGTCGAGCGCATCCAGTACTGGAACTTTGCCCGTCTCACGTTCACCCACGGCCCTTACGGAGTCTACGTGAAGGACTCTAGCAACTTGCGCTTCAACCAAATCGTTACTCGCGACAACTACGAGAGCGGTTTCCACATGCAGGGTGCCCTTTCTAACAACGTCATCTCGTACCTAGACTCCTACGGTAACCGTGACCCGAGGAACAATGGAGAGAACGCCGATGGTATCGCTATCAAGGAAGGAAAGGGAGAAGGCAACATCGTTGTTGGCAGCAGATTCTGGGACAACTCCGACGATGGTGTCGACTTCTGGTGAGTGAAATGCCTGAGTAGAGGCTACTTGCCAGATGAGAATGATGTGCAAGCTGACAGTCTGCCTAGGGAGTTCCACTCCAAGTTGATTATCAAGGACAGCATTGCCTGGGGTAACGGTTTCAACCGCTGGGTATGTCAGCTCTAGAAGCCTTCAACATTGGTTTTGGTCTCTTTGTACATCAAAGCTAACCATTCACAGGGCATTTCCAACTTCACCGGCAACGGCAACGGCTTCAAGCTAGGCGGCGGCAGCGCCGGCGACATCCTCCCCGCGGCCCGCGATGTCATCAACTGCATCGCCTTCGGCAACAAGGCCAACGGCTTCACCGATAACTCGCAGACGGGCGCCTTCGCCATCGAGGACAACACCTCGTGGATGAACGGCCGTGTCGGCTTCCGCAGCGTCAATGCGACGGGCGTTCTCAAGCGCAACGTCGCCGCTGTGAACAACCCCACGGCCGCGGCTAATGCCACGTTCGGCGGACAGGTGACCCTGAGGGATGCGCAGACATCCATCGGAAACTCGTGGGATGTTGAGGGTGCTGTGCTTACCAACGCCAGCTTCAAGAGTGTAGACATCAGCCTTGTTGCGGGGCCCCGTGGCAAGAACGGCAAGATTATTCCCAGTGATTTCTTGGTTCTTGTTGATGGCGCCAAGAGAGGTGCAACCACCCGCTGGAAATAAGCACTTTTCTTATGACAGGTCTCATACAATTTTGTTGACCGTATTCCATTTCATTCAATGTAGGCCACCTAAGCCAGTTTAGCCAAACCAGATTGTATGTTTTATTTCACTTATCTGAAGTTGAATGCTACAAGCCAATCTCAAAGAACAGTTTGCTCACCATATGAAAGTTGGGTGCTCAGCTGTTAAAGCCGCTCCGCCTCTGTGAGATTTTGCCCGAGAAGCCGAACATTCGTTGTAACCCAGATGACACCAAGTGAAGAATACTCATGTGCAGATCCGGTCCATTCGGAAGCGTGTCATTACGGCTCCGCATGACTTCTCCACAGCAAACGCTGTCGCGCGGACACGTCGGCCGTGGTGCGGGGCCGAGACACGGGGCAGCTGGTCGTCGGCGACAAACAGGAATCTGCGCATTCGGCCTAGAATTGAACCTGTAGAATATGTAGAATAGGAACGAAAACAAGGCTGAGATGGTGGACTATCAGATCGTGCTGTTGCTTAAATGCCACTGTGTGAGGGAAGATGCTTGAAGGGAACGACCCTGAAGAGTGGTGCGTGACGTAATAAGGGTGTCAATGTGGGCGAGTCCCCTGCCAAGCGAGTTCCAGGTCGTGATGTGATCATGCGCGTCAGACATGTCACGATCTCACCTCATCCCCTCTCCTCACACGCCTAACTCAACTCGAAAGATAACCGAAGTGCCCTTCGAGATTGATTGACAAGATCGCTGCTTTCCATAATCTTCGCCTAGCGCTCATTAGAGCAAGCACTAAACTCACAACATGAAGTCGATCGGCATCTTTCCGGGTTCTGGTGCCCTTGGCGGCAGCACTTACGACTACCTCTTGAAGCTTCTGCCTGCCGACCACATTATCTTGATCAACCGGCACCCAGAGAAGGTGCCGCAAGAACACATCAAGAACGGCGTTCGGGCGCGCAAAGCCTCGTACGAGTCCAGCCCCTCAGACCTTGAGGCCGTGTTCTCAGGAATCGAGGTGCTCTTCTTGATCTCATACCCAAGCCATGTGCACGACTACCGGAAAAAGGTAAGGCGGATCTCATTCGCACCAGGAGCTCATTCGGGCTGACTGACTGGCCAGGTGCAACTGCCAGCAATCGACGCAGCGCGACGGGCGGGCGTGAAGCACATCTTCTACAGCTCACTAGCCTTCGCCGGTGACCTTCAAGATTCGTCCCTGGCAGAGGTGATGCAAGCCCACCTCGACTCGGAGCGCTACCTCGCCGAAGCCGCCGCATCGGACCCGAACTTCACGTACACTGCCGTGCGCGAGGGCCTCTACTCGGAATCATACCCGATTTACACTGCCTTCTTCGACATCAACGCGCCGACCGACGAGATCCTCATCCCGCATGACGGGTCCGGGCCGGGCGTCGCATGGGTCAAGCGGACCGAACTCGGCGAAGCGACGGCGAAGCTGATCTCGCAATACTCATGGGACCCCGACCACTTCCCGTACGTCAACAAGAAGGTCCTCCTCACGGGTCCGAGGGTTTGGTCACTTGAGGATACGGTCAAGGTCTTGAGCAGAGCCGCGGGGAAGCATGTGCGGATCCGCAAAGTGGGTGTCGACGAGTACGTGAAATTGCCGCAGGTCATCTCGCGGTTCGGATCGCAGGATAAAGCGCGGACGTGGGCGACGGCATGGGAGGCTATCAGCGCCGGAGAGACGGCTGTAGTAACGGACACGCTCAAGGAGGTCATCGGGCGAGACCCAGAAGAGTTCGACGTGACCATCAAGCGCCTGGAGCAGGCGTGAAACTGATTTATTAGCGGTGGACTTTCATATGGGCGGGGTGGAGGGAGGCGCTGGAGTAACAGGTCGTTTCCAAACACCAGCGGCGGCTGCTAGTGAGCTTCACCCACACAACTGATAACAGCAGCGACAAGAGTCGAAAAATAGTCGCCGCAGTTTCCAAGAAATCTGACAATGCCTTTTCTCGCGTTGGGAGATGTTTGATTGTCGGACGAGGGGCGGTTCTTAGTTTGGAATGATAGAGATGAACATGTCCTAATTCGGGTAAGCCCGAGTTGTGCATCGCGCTATGCGATATAAGCATTTGGATCACAACCATGATCAATAATTGGGCGATTGGTTTAGTGGTATAATGACCGCTTAGCATGCGGTAGGTCCTGGGTTCGATTCCCAGATCGTCCACATCTTTTGCCTTTGGCTGATAAAGCCAATATTTGTTTGCAACGTTTGGGTCTAAGCTCCTTTTTGAACCTCAAACACTGGTTACAAAAGACGCCAATATTTACAGCACAACATTCTTGGGTTGACCGTGACATCTGATTCGTGAACGGGTATTTTGATGGTCGCGACATTCGCATAACGTCCAAGGGTATCAACACTCAAGGTGCAGGCAACGCGCCACCGACCAAGTGGTGACTGGGTCGAAGGCCGAAGTCCAGTGTTCCCTGGATGTTGTATCGTTCATAATGTTCCCTTTAATCACAACACCCCCAGCTTTCAAGTCGGGGGACAGACCAGAGTGTCATTTGGCGCTGCGCGGCATGGAAATCAGTTTGTCTGCCATTAAAAGAGGCCGTTAGGTGCATTCTGCGCCAAGCCTGAAACAGAAGCCCGTTGATGTTTGCATGGAAGCTGTTTTGTCCACTGGACGGCGATAATACACGAACACAATCTTGTACCACAGCTGCCCTTCACGCTCAAGGATCCATGTACTTGCTGTAACGTTCCCCAAAGTCAAAGACAGTGTGAGAGTTGCAGCGTCTCCTCAAGCCCTAGTGTTGACCAAAAGCGAACTTGCAATGCTCCCTTGCATGGGTGCCGAGTTCGAATCAGCGCTACATCCACTCACTGGGGCAGCCAAATAAACGGTTTAAACTTAAATCGGCCCTCCCGCCGATGAGTACTTCATCCTAGCACCATTCAATTCTGTCACCCTCACTTGTTCCTTAGAATCGAGCCCCCATTTTTGTTTCCAAGACCGCAGGGACAGAGAGTATTGTCTAGATCAAGCTCTTCTTGCAGGAGACAACTCATGCATCCAGCCAGGCCTAGCCTCGGCCCATTCCCTCCCCAGCCCAACCCGCGATCGCCAACCCGGGGATCCTTACCGCCGCGCTACCCCAGTTCCGGCAGGTCGGCTGCGCGCAATCCGGCACTTGACCTCCTGGATCTGTCCAAGACACCGCTGGGGGCAGGAAGTTGAGGGTGACATCGGCCCACCCCTAGTCCTACCAGTCAATGTATCTTTACTTTCCCGACTGCTTAATCTAGGAGTGACAGCCGAAGCACAAAAAATCCATTGGGCGTTCTTGGTCCGATTGTTGATGTGGTTGTTGTTTGCCCCCTCGTCCCGTCAGCGGTGAACCTGTCGGAAGCCCAAGTGTCTCGGTTACGTGCTCGTCTGATGGTTCGGTAGGTCCCTGGCCGACGCAACCCTCTGCTATCGAGCTTCCAACCTTCCTTCTCCAGCTTCATTGAGCCCCCCTGGCACGCCCAAACTAAGAACCGCTGCGCCATTTAACGCAGAACCGCCAGCCAGTAACACGGGTTCCGCGAAGCTCTCGTCTTCTTACCTTCCCCCTGAGACTGGTTGAGGGGAGGCAGGCTGGGGTCACACAGCTTATGGATGCGCCGAGAAGCTACCCTACGTCCCCCTGGAGCGGAACTTTTGTGATTTTGACCGCATCGCATCTTGTTTTGATCGGGCAGGTCTCCTGTCCATCAGCTGGAGATATGCCAGACCATCAAGAGGGTATGTGACAACAGCGTGAATCGCCGCGGGTCGCAATGACCAAAGGGGAAGGTTGTTAGAGATTCTGCCCAGACGATCCCCGACGGTCCGACCCTCGTCATCCATCCATCCCTTCTCGCTTTGCGTCTGCCAACTGTTGGAGATTATCCTTTCCCATCAAGCTTTTCTCCGGTTTCCCCATAACTGTTACCATACATAAGAGGCACCGCCCCCCAACTACGATGGTGGTCTCTTCTCTGCACCCACGTTGACAACCAGGTTCCAGTCTGTCCCCTCGTCGGTCCCTCACGATGAAGTCCCTCGCTACCCTGTCCACCATTGTCGCCGCTGCGTCTGCTGCCTCTGTTGCGGTGGAGAGCGCCAAGCGCGTAAGCTACGATGGCACCAAGGTCTTCCGTGTGTCGGTCGGAGACGAAGTCGACAGGATCAATGGCGTCGTCAACAAGCTCCAATTGAGCACCTGGAAGGGTGCTCCGAGAGCTGGCGCCTTCGCCGACATCGTGGTTCCGCCCACTGAGGTCAGCGCTTTCGAGGCTGAGATTGCCGGCATGAATGTTACCACCATGCACGAGGATCTCGGCGCTGCCATCGCGGATGAGTCGAGCTTCTCAGTCTACGCCGGTATGTGAGCCGCTCGTATCCCTTCGCCGTTACCTCCCACCCACACCTTCTATATCCCGATGCGCAACTGTGACAATGATCATTACTGACTATATGTAGTCGGCTCCGCCAACGCCACCTGGTTCAACTCGTACCACGCTTACGCCGACCATCTCAAATTCCTCAACGACCTGGTTGCTTCTTACCCCAACAACGCCGAGATCGTCACTTCGGGCAAGTCGCTGCAAGGGAACACCATCACCGGCATACACATCTACGGCACCTCCAAGGGCACCAAGCCCGCCGTCGTCCTCCACAGCACCGTCCACGCGCGCGAGTGGATCAGCACCATGGCCAACGAGTACATCGCCTGGAACCTCTTGAGCAAGTACTCCTCCAATACGGAGATCAAGGGTTTCGTCGACAAGTACGACTACTACATCTTCCCAGTCGTCAACCCTGACGGTGAGTAAACTTCTAGTTCACGACCTCTTTTGCGGGAGCGGCTTTCTCAACGGGCTATCTAGGTTTCATCTACACCCAGACCACCAATCGCTTGTGGCGCAAGAACCGCCAGAGCACCGCCGGCAGCAGCTGCATCGGCCACGACATCAACCGCAACTGGCCCTTCCAATGGTCCGTCACCGGTGGTGCCTCCACCGACCCTTGCGCCGAGGACTTCAAGGGCGTCTCCCAGGGTGATGCCCCAGAGACTGCGGCTCTCTCCGCCTGGCTTGCCAAGACCAAGTCTGCCCAGGGCCTCAAGCTCTTTATCGACTTCCACGCTTACTCCCAGCTGTTCATGACCCCCTACGGCTACTCATGCAGCGCCGTCAGCGCCAAGAACACTGAGCTGCAGTCTCTCGCAAAGGGCGCCATTGCCGCCATCAAGGCCGTGTATGGCACTTCGTACAAGTACGGCCCCATCTGCTCCACCATTTACAAGGCTACTGGCAGCAGTGTCGACTACGTCAACGACGTCGTCAAGGCCGACTACACCTTCACTCAGGAGCTTCGCGACACTGGCAACTACGGCTTTGTTCTGCCCGCCAACCAGATTGTGCCTACCAGCGAGGAGACTTACGCAGGTGTTCGTTACCTGCTCCAGAACATGAAGTAAAAGGCAATATTGGCAGTTAGCTCGATAGGGTGTCCCTACGAGCCAGTGTTAAACGCCTCTTCACGGAATCGTCTTCTATGGCTTCTGTACTTATTTTTTCTTCAACAATGAACATATGAGACAACTAGCCGTCCGTCGTATCAAGACCCATCTCCTATGAAGCTAGTTGCATGCCTTGCTGTCTTCCCCTTTCTTTCAATGGCCCTGAAGCTGAGAAATTTCAAGGTATCTTCATCATTCGATAAGATTTAGTCCTTGCGTATCTAGGTGTGGCTTACAGCTTCATCTCGATATACCAGTGCTCGTTAGCCATCAGGAATATTGTGGCTCAAAATCGCCGAAGGTAGTTGATAATGCAAAATGATTTTACTAATAAGCCAATTGGATCTCCTATCAGTATTACATTTTGTAAGGACTTCAGAACCTGGGTTAAGCTTGGAACGCGCCATTCATACACATGTCGTCCCGCCGGAAGGCCTCCGAGCACGATCCGTCGCACGCTGATACGGCCTCGGTGCCAGGATTGACGAAACGACAGAACATCAGACGACGCCTTTCGGCTGCATGTGCAAACAAGTTCTCGGCCGACGTCGTGTGAGTTCCTGAATTGAAGCGGCCCGAGCGAAGGAATCTGGAGGAGAGGATCTGCCTACTTAAAGTTTAGCCTTTGTCCCCATGCTGTCTGTTTCCCGGACGTGCATCGCGCCGCCCGATTACTTCATTGTTGTCTCACATTCCTCTTCGACACTGTGAACCCACCAGCATCGAGGAGATCCATCTTGAAATCCGCATCTCCCGATTCCATGAAGGATCTTGATCAATAGATCTTACCAGTTCATCATGCGCCGACTATCAGGTTTATCGGCGCTACTGACGGCGCTGGTACTCCCAGTTGCCTCTGTCGCAGAGCTTTCAAGGCGGGACCTCCAGCCTTTGCCACTATCCGTCCACGATCGGTACATTGTCGACTCTAAGAATGCGACTGTTGTCATGGTTGGTGTCAACTGGGCAGGCCACGAACGCACCATGATCCCGGAGGGCCTGCAGTACCAGTCCGTCGAGCACATCGTCAAAAAGATCGCTGAGACTGGCTTTAACTCTGTCCGCTTGACCTTTGCCAGTGAAATGGTGGACGATATTGTCGAAGGAGGAGGAGATGCCAATCTCAAAACAACTCTGCAGAACGCACTCGGCCCGGAGAACGGCACTACCGTGATGAAGCAAATTATCAAGAACAATCCCGGTTTCAATGAAAGCACGAAGCGGCTTGAGGTATGGGATGCCGTTGCCGCGGAGCTTGGCCGCCAGAAGATCTACCTTCACCTGGATAACCACGTATCCAAGGCGGGATGGTGCTGCAATCCATATGATGGGAACGGTTGGTTCGGGGATACAAACTTCAACACGTCCAACTGGGTTCGAAGTTTGTCGTTCATGGCGGAGCACGTTAGTATCAGCCTCCTACTCTTATCAACTCCATGACTGATGTACATTTTATAGGGCAAAGCTGCCAACTGGTCTTCGTTCTCCAGTATGGGTCTCCGTAACGAGCTCCGCGATCCCTTTTCCGCATCTCCTCCCCCGAGTCTGGAGAATACGACGTGGGTGACTTGGAAGACTCGCATGGTTCAAGGCGCGAATGCGATTCACAACGCCAACCCGGACGTCCTGATCTTCTTCAGCGGCCGTATCTTTGACTTTGACATCTCTGCGCCGGTCCAAGGCAAGTTTGGAAGCGAACCCGAATTCAACTTCTCCATCGCCGAATTCCCTTTCAAGAACAAGTTCGTCTTCGAGCAGCACCAGTACGACCAAGGACTCGTCGACGACAGCTGTAACAATTACAGAGATATTCTGACGGCGTTTGGCTCCAACGCAATGACCATCAGCGACAATGGAACGAACCGCGCGCCGTTGGTCATGTCGGAGTGGGGCCACGACCAGACTGACGAGAGCGGCATGTACAAGAACAAGTTCCGCGGGTGTCTGATGAACTTTATGGTGGAAAAGCAGATCAGCTGGATGGTCTGGGTCTTGGGTGGAAGCTACTACACACGTGAAGGCGTGCAAGACAAGGATGAGCCTTGGGGTAAGTCATTGTCGTACCCCTGACGAAAAGTAAAGAAAAGAATATCTAATTTGATTTGTAGCTTTGCTGGACCACAACTGGAGTTCATACCGCGGCAAGGCTTCGATCGAGCAGCTTCAGCGCGATATGGAGAAAACATACGAGGCGTTCAACCAAAGCATGCCAGCAGCGGGTAAAAGCCCAGGGAACCAGCCTAAGAATGCTGCGTCTAGCATCTCACAGCATTTGCCAGCGACCGTGGTATTGGGCACAATTGCCGCAGTTCTTATTCAAATGGGATTTGCTTGAATGTTAAAGGCATCAATCAGCGGTAATTGAGAAACATATAGCATCTCATGGCGAAAGTTGTATCTTAATCTTCTCGGACACATGGTTTCTATTACTTCATTGAACACGCTCAACCGGCTACTGCATCACATGTTTTGTCTTGAGGTGTGCTTCTGTAGTCAAGCAGGATTTGATTTTACATTCCCTTCGTCAAGTCACTCCTTTGCAGGGTAGATCTGCTTACCATCAAACCATGTCTCTATGACCTTTGCCTGAAGTGCCTTCTTGGGCTCCCACTCGATATCCAATACAGCTAAATCGGCCTTCTTCCCAGCCTCAAGAGATCCCACGCGGTCCTCCAAGAAGCAACTCCTCGCCGCGCCTTGCGTCGCACCAGCCACAACGTCACACAGCGACAAGGCAAATTGCGGGTTTACAACAGTTTCGAGACCCGGTTCTCTCGCCGATCTTCTTGTAGTCGCAATGTAGAGGTTGCTGATAATGTGATGCGGCGCCGTCGGTGCGTCAGACCCAATGGCCACTGGCGCACCTCCATCGGCGAACTCGCTGTAAGCGAAAGCGCGTCCGCATCGGTGCTCGCCTATGAGCTTCGGCCAGGCGCGGAGAATGGCCGGGTCAGAATGCACAGGCTGGACAGAAGCCGTAATTCCGAGTTTGCCCAGTCGCTTTGCGTCTTCTTCTGTGGTGACTTCGAGATGCTCAATGCGCGGGCGGTGCTCCGGTCCGACGTACTTCTCAAGGACATCAATGGCGTTTGCTACGGTCCGGTCACCGATGGCATGGAGAGCAACTTGAAGGCCATGCTTTGTAGCTGCTTTAGCCACAGGAGCCATATGCTCCGGTGACCAGACAGGATCGCAGTTGTCGTTGTTGTGGCTGTACGGCTCCTTTAGACTCGCCGTGCATCCGTCGATGATTCCATCGCAAACAAGTTTGATACCGACAAGCCGGCAGTCGGGGTCTGTCTCGAGGTTGAACTCTCGCGCGAGCTCGGCAGCACGTTCAACCTGCTTGATGTTCTCGGCATCGTTGTCTCTGGGCAGAATCATCCAGTAGGCAGCAAAGCGCACGGGAACTCTACGACCTGCTTCTTTTTCTTGCTTTCTGTACTCCTGCAGCGCGCTCCATCCCTCTTCTTCCATCGCCATGTCGATCAGACCTGTGAAGCCTGCGCTGCTGTAGTCGTCGATCGCGGTCTTGATGGCAGATATGCGGTCTTCTGGCGTGGAAACTCTCGCCATGTAGAGAGGGATGAACTTCATGCTGGCTGCCTCAGAAAGCAGACCAGAGGGTTTTCCGGTCTTCGGGTCGCGCACGATTTCCCCGCCAGGGGGATCAGGCTCGTTGTCTAGATCCAACTCGTTCAAGGCAGCTGTGTTTGCCCATGTTGAGTGCAAGTCTTTCGCCGTAATCAGAATGGGGCGCGGGTCCAGGTCGTCGATTAGTGAAGCCAAAGCGCCTTCTGGGGTCATAAAATGCATCCAGCCACTGCAGAAGATACGCTTATGCTCGGGGTTGGCGATGGCGTATTCCTTTATAGTTCTTCGGATGTCCTCAAGACTCTTACAGTCGTCGAGCTTCAACTTTTGTAAAGTTTGTCCGAGTTGAGTCAAGTGAATATGTCCATCAACAAGGCCGGGAAGAACGGTACGTCCGCCAACATCGCGAACTTGAGCTCCCGCATCGACGGCTGCCTTCACCTCCTCTGCGGAAGCCTCTCCAACATACGTGATTATGCCATCTTTAACAATTAGAGACTCCGCGAATTTGGCTTCCGATCGTTGACCGGGTGGCGCGTTGTTTGAGCGGAAGAACTTTCCGTTCTGGAAGACAATATGTTGACCTGCTGTCATTGTGTAATGCGTGGAGTTCAAGTCAGATTTTCGGAGTATGAGGCCGAATGACCCTCATGTATGTCAATTTTGTGATCAGAGCTCAACAATTGGTCTCATGCATTCCAAAAAGTAGGACATGTGGCAATGTGTGAGAGAGGGGCACGAGGGGTCAAGTTAAACGATCTCTGATAGCTACGATAGCTTAGATACCGCTTGAGTTGCGGGGGTTCTGCGGGGTTCATATCCGACCCCTCGGCCGGGCGCTCGGCGTTGCAACAACAGAAGGTGGGGTGAGGTTCGGTGGTGTCAAGAAACGACGCAAATCCTCCGTGATCGGGGCTGAACAATGCGTGGATCTTCTTGGCATGAAAAGTTTTGATATTCGTTAGAGATGCTGCATCTCAGGCATGTCGGCCACGGTGAAATCTCGAGCAATTCTGCGCGGCGGGGCAACTAAGACCATTGACCAATGTATTGTGCTGCGGATGCAGATGGTGCGGATATGTCCTAAAAATACGTAGGTTTCTATCGGCTGTTCTTATGGTTAAGTTGTTTCTCGATGATATGCTTAAATTGAGTGGCACGAGAATTCTAACGAGTAGTTTGTTCACCACATGATTGACTAACATGCGAAGTTTTTGTCGTCCAAGTTGAAGTACGATCAGTTAATATTGCTGAATTATTCGGATGGATTCCTTTTCATAGCAAGACACTTCAGGCATTTCAAGATCACAAGTGTAGATTAAACTACACATAAATTGAGATCATTTGAAATCTTCCTCTTTCACACCAACTTCAGGCCTCGAAGGTCTTTGAATTTTGGTTTGGCTCGATTCATTATTGCGGCTAAGCTGTGAAAATTGGAAAACCCTGCTGGAACCTATGTGTTGTATCGATGAGTTATCGTTCAGCCCGTTCTAACACGATTATGAAAGATGGTGTTGTGTGTTTTATTCTGACAAAAGATACACCAGAAAATTGGTTGAAGACTGAGTTCAGTATGGTTGCGCGGTCACGTGATGGACCCCTGGCAGCCCGCTTAGTGCCAATCGGTACCAGCGGACCTCGCGGCTCCGAGAATATCGAATTTTGACAACTGTCTCAAGAGAAGTCAGTTTCAGTTGCAGTAAACAATTTAGACTGATAAAGTTAAGAAGCGTGGCTTCAACTCATTAAAACACACATATACCCGAGCTTCAGTCGCCTGTAACACAAGATAACATCAGGCGTCAGTTTCGAGAAAACCCGCAAATCAGCGCTGCCAATGATAACGGAACCGGGGTCATAGGACGAGTGTCATGTGATCGCAGAACTTTGTGTCCCGCAATTGTACATCTCATTAACGCGCTAAATGACTGCTTTCTGCCTCTTCGCTTACGCGCGTTGCAGATGAAGGGATGATGAACCCTGCCGTCAAAAACTGCCATGACCGCAAGTATGGAGAAAAGCAATCTGAAACGAATATCGTAAGTTGGCCATTCGAGGCAACCTAGAGCCAAACCAAGTCTGCTAAATGATGAACAAGGTGCAAGCGATGTCAGCAGAGAAAGGTACTTCTGTTTCCAGTCCCAACGTTTATCCCGGTTTCCGATATCGCCCGGCGCCGGTTCGGTTGTGCTCTCGCCCAGGAAGTTGTCCCCCGACTGATTATGGAGATAGATCCGCTGCTCTCGCACCTTTCCGTGTTCGAGCTGTTCTATCGCGTTGGCTAAATGTGAGTTTCGGGAGAGCGACTTTAAACGACCGCCGGTATCACGTGAGTATGTTGCAACTCTTGAATCTCGCATCGCGTCACTGGAAAGTCTCTTGAGCAAGCTCAAGAGTGCAGATAGCGATGAGCGCAATCGAATTCTGGATGATTTGGAAGATCAGGACCATGTACCTTCTTTCTCTAGTCTGCCCTTGGTGGATGAAATCGCGCTGAGTGAAGCTATGACCAACGCCTCATTTCAAGAGATGACTGACGGTAAACGAGCCTTACATCTCCTCCGTCGTCACTCTGCTGCTGGATGATGCCTGACTATCGGCTTTCAGGTTCAATGATCTATCACGGACCGACGAGCATTTTTCAGAATGAGGTCAGCAACTCTATGTATCCTATCAGTTCGTCTATGAACTCGAAGCCGTCACCCTTCCACGAAAACAGAGAGAATCTGATCAATCAGACTATGCGCCTTTGCATCGGTCTCTTCTTCCATTGGCAGTATCCGTTGTTCATGTTCATCGACAGAGAGGCTTTCATCCAAGAGTATGAGGTTAACCCGGTGAACGGCAACTATTGTTCGCCGCCTCTGATTTATGCTGTAGCTGCACTCGGCGCCCTCATGTCGAAAGATCCGGAAATCAGAGCAAGGTCCTCCGAATTTGCGGGTAATGCACAATCAATCTTGACGACCGATGAACTGGGGGTTTCGAGGCCGACATCAGTGCAAGCTTTTCTCTGCCTTGCTTACTATGAGATCGGGAAGAGTAACATGTCCAAGGGTTGGTTGTTTACAGGTAAGATACTGAAACCTGCCCATTATGGTGATAGTCTAACGCCACATCAGGGATAGCTTTCAGAATGGGCCAAGACATTGGCTTGCAAAGAGACCCTGCACGTTGGGGACCCGAGCACAGACCAAACCCATCAAACCCTTCTCCTTTCAACAACGAGTTTCGACGACGGATCTATTGGGGTTCTTTTCTATCAGACAAGTGAGTTCCAGAGATAAACGCCAGCTATTTCTCTCTAATCAAGGGATTACAGGATGTTTAGTCTCTATCTAGGCCGCCCAACGTTCATGTATGAGAATGATGCAGATGTCAATATTAGCGAACCTCGACCGTAAGCTCCTCAAGCGACAGGCAATTTGGAATGAAAAGCTACTGATAATGTTCAAGACTTGATCCTCCGGTATGGGAGAACTGGTTGTGTGCTCACAACCTTGGATTTCTGAAGACCACGGGTCCAGCCGGCCCAAAATTGACGTTGTTGTTCAACCAGCAGGTTGAGCTAGCTCGGATAGTCCATGACATGCTATCCCAGACATTTGCTCCTAAGAAAATGAAGGACCCAACTGCTCGACGGTGGAACGAAGTTTCCCTGAATAAGTTGAACGCTCGGTTACTTGCATGGCATGAAGCGCTGCCAACTGATATGAGGTGGAAGAATTGGATCACCAATAAAGACGTGCTGCAACCAAATCTAGCCATCTTGCAGTAAGTAGTACCGAAATATTTCTTTTTTTACGTTAGTCACGTGTCTTGCTAACATTTGCTGATCCGTCCTCCAGCATGTTTTATCACAGCACACGCATCTGCCTCAACTTGCCCTTTGTGGCCTCTGTTCGGCATATACCAGCTGCACCAGAAGGAATTACCGAAGCCTCCAGCAACCCAATCATCAAGTCGTTCAGGATATGTCAGTCGTCAGCACAAGGTATAGTCGATGTTTTGCAGCGCTTCAGGCATCAGCACACTCTCGAGAACACGCCTCTGATCTTTGTCGGTGCCACTATCATCGCTACGAATACAGTACTGGTTACAACACGGCGTCAGGGCAACTCGCTACTGTCAAAAAAGGAGACTCTGCTGCCTACTCTGGACGTTGCCTTGGAAGAGATGTCTGTATCGTGGAAGCTTGCCGCGGAGGCGAGACAAAAGGTCAAGAACGCTTTTAACTCGATGCAACAACAGCATCCAGGTTCACCGTCCGAGACCAGAGAATCAGGCCTCTCACCTGATAGCGGAGTGCAAACCTGTGACCAGCCGCCAGTTGTAGACCCAGCAAAGATTCATGTCAGTGCCAACCCGACTTTCATAAACGTGGAGCAAGAAAGTTTGGGGACGGTGCCACAAACTTCAGAATTTGAAAGCCCGGAACAAAGCGTTTGGGAACCTATGAGTGTGCTTGATAGTGAAGCAGCATACTGGGGAAATCTTGGAAATGACATTTTTGCTGGCTGGAGTCTGGATTTTGTCAATGAGGTCACAGATTTCGACTGGCCAGATCAGTCATCTGTACCAAAATGAACAAGGGACTGCGACGACTTCATGGCGAATGGAAAGAGCTTTTACATCCGCTGTGAATAGGGAGTAAGTGTGTATTTTAACTTGGTTTGTGTACAACAACTTCACCCAATATAGGTTGTCTAGACATTCCACAATGTACAAGCTGTTGAGGGGTGCCAGAACATTGCCGCTTGGAGATGGGCTTGCTGCAAACCCTAAGGCCGATTGCTATTGCATGTGTTCGTACTTCGTACAAAATACGACCCATTCTTTGCACTCAGAAACAAACGGTGAGTCTCTGACTCATAGGCTGGAATCTTTGTTCATACGAGCCATCTCTCATTAAGTAGCATTTGGTATTCTGCGCCTTTGCTGCCCGCGTTTGTTTCGCACTCATTACACTTCTAGTGGAACACTTCAGTAACGGAATTCCTTTTGTCCCACGGATGAGAATCATGACGACCGTTCACAGTTTAGAGTATGATTCGTTAGCATGAAATAGGCAATCAGATGCCGACTTGGAAAGTTCAATCTTGTGACGCATGAATAAAACCGCATTTGCGCTGCAGTAACTGCAAGCCACATACGACAGATGCGTGTTATCTCGAACCATTTCCCACTTCATGGGCAAATACAGGGCCTGCCTCTGCCCCCAGATTGGATATTCAAATCGAGAAGCTTGCTGCCAGAGCTCCACTCGTCTAGATCCAAGCTTAGATTCTGATATTGCGAACTACTAGGCAATTCTTACTGGGCTTACCAGTTTAACTCGTCATTTGCTGGGACCATGGCACATAAGGTTCACTCACTACGTACTCAAATTTGACATCATACTTGGTAGACACGTACACTGGATACACTCCCTTCGCCACCACTATGGGCCCATCGTTCGAATCGAGCCAAATAAAGTCGCCATCGCTGATCCAGAGGTATTGTTGCAGTTCACAAAATTGGCGCTGGATTTCTACCAGTGGTACAACACTGCCGCCGCCAATGCCGACATTGACATTTTCTCCATGATCAACCAAAGTAACATGCAACCCGTCAAAAATTCTTCCCCAGGACTTTAACAAGCGCGGCCCTACGGCAAAATTGGGAACCAGTCGTAAGGACGAATGTCGAGAAGGTTGTTGAACGGATCATGACTGAGGCTCTAAATGGTAAAGCTGGTGTCCTAAAGTGATGGACGCTCATGGCCACTGACATCATTGCTGAACTTTCAGCTGGCGAGTGCTTTCAGATGATAGAGACAGGACAGTTATTCTCCCTACACAGCTGTTATGAGACCATTCATGAATCAAATAGTGTTTTAGACAACCGACTATACTAAGGCTATCCAGAATTCTGTCGCAGCAGGCGCACTCAAGAGCGAGTTATCTGTGCTTCACTACCTAAGCCACTTGCTTCCCATCAAATCAATTCAAACAATGTTTAAAGCCCAGGAAGTTATCAATACCCACGCCAGTAGGGAAGTCGCGAACTTACGCAGGAACGATCATTCGGTAAACCTCTTCGGCAACATGTTAGCCGAAAGTGAGTCAGGAGAGAAGGTAAATCGAACAGAGGAAGACATCAAGAGCGAATCAACAGATTTTCTGACACAATGTTAATTACTTTGAAATATCTAGTCTGGCAGTGCTCAAGAGACCAGGTCTCCAGGATAGCCTTGAGGAAGAAGTAGCAAGTGTCAGCGACGCGTCCAACGATGTCGCCCTAGGGAAATCACCTCTTCCCAACGCCGTCATTGACGAAACTCTATGACTATATGTAGCAGCTCCTGGAAACTTACCAAGAACTGTTCGTCCAAGTGGTACCACTATTGCGGAGTTCTTCATTCCTGGCGGCATAAGCGTTGAAACGCAAGCTTTCATCCTCCACCGACACCCTGATGTTTACTTAGAACCCTGAGGCAAGTAGGCTGTTTAATGCGAAAGGTAACTGCCAACCAAGCTTCAGGTTAGACGAGATTCAGTTCATGAACCCACAGACTCAATCTAAATATCAAAAGCAACCCTTTTCGCCCTTTGGAGCGGGTAGCCGTGTTTGCATTGTTATACACCTCGCACGAATGGAACTTCACCTAGCTACGACACTGCTCTTCAGGAAATGTCGCGGTATGAGAATAGCAGATAACATGACGGGCGATATGATGGAGATGCGGAGTTTCGTCCTAATAAGCCCCGTTGGCCGTTCTTGCGACATATGTTTGCGGCTTCAGTAAAGGCATGAGCTGCCCACGCTGCCAAAACGGAGGTTGAACGCGGTGTCGGGTTGTATGAAAAGTATACCAAACGCAATAACGGGTCAGGAGCTGGGCTCCCAATCTGCTCCAGAGCGAGCATTTATAAGGCCAACAAGTCGACTGTCTTGTACTCTGAAATACCCGTCTCCCTGTTAGTGATTACTTTCAAGGTTATTCGCTATAGCACCCTAAGTTCTTCTTGATAAGAGCGGGGCGATCCTCCACTTGTACGCTCTAAACTCCAGGTAGCTGATATTTCAATAGGGTCCAAGTAGTTACGTCAATGACAAGGCAGCCTCCCATCACGTATCCGAACCGTGCCATTCGAGTCCATCACTTATGGGCACTACCATTTGTACTGGCACTTTTTACAGTTGTCGCCGTTGCATCCATGACGGAATTCATCGATAACGCTCAAAGGCTTCGTATACTTCAGTGTCGTCTTGTAGTCGTGAGGCAGGCCAAAGACTTTAGGACCTGCGATTTCGAGTGCTCGTTCCGTAGCCCAGAGCGGATGTCCTGCCATAATCATGACTGCGACCTTCAGTCCGTATCTGTATTCTTGAACGCCGATGGCCTCTCCGGTGGAGGTGTCCAGGAGGAATATCAGATCGGGGACAGTAGCAAGAGTCTGCGGAAGACACAACGTCAGTAAGGTAAACAAGACAACACAGAGTAAGAAAATCAATGCGTACTGTTTCGCTTCCATCTTCCAACATGCCCAGAACACCGAGGTTCTCGTTCATAAAAGGAACAACAACCTCTTTCAATCCCTCTCCGATTCTGTCCGTTTCCGTCTCCATTTCGCTCTCGCTGAGTCTCTCAACAGTTACCTTGCCCAAACTGTGCGCCGTGGTCGTCAAAGTGCTTTCGACGCTGCGGATCTTGCCCTGGAAGAGCAGCTTGGCGCTTCCAGGACCACCGGCTGCCTCGATAATGTCTTTGGTCACGGTTGAGACGGTACCAGCTTGCTGTGCTAGGGCGACCACGCGCCCGAGACGCCAGGCTAGCGAGTAAGTGTTTGGAATTCCGACCTCTCGCATGAGTTTTCCGGGAATGGGACGGCCGGCGGCACCAGCTGCGGAACCCATGGCAACACATGCGTCTCGGATGGCAATGCCCGCGGAAGTCTCGTCGGTCTGAGTAGCCGGGATGACAACGTTGTGTCCGGTACCGCTGCAAAGCGTTACAGGGAGGAGCTCATTGATAGACTTGGCGTGGATGTATTGCGACACCATCTCGAACTGAGGGTACGCACGCCCTGGTAATTCATGTCAATGGCAGCTATCCCAGTAGGAGATAATGAAAGCTTACCCATCATGTCTCCATCTACAGTCGGTATGTCGTAGTATCGTGAGCTTCCCCAGATCAAGGTAGCAACACCGTTTGCACCTCCAATTTCGGTGGCGATTAGCTTTTCAAACCTCGTTTTCATTTCCTTCTCCATCTCCTGCATAGCATGCCATACGCCGTCCCCCCCTGGGCGCTCGATGCTCACCGCTGGCGTACCGACACTAGCAACGGGTGGCATCATCTCGTCGTCTTTGAGATCTTCGATGCGAACAATTTTCATTGATTCTCCCTCCGTAAGGAGCTGCTTCAGTTGAAGGTATGGGGCATAAGGGGATCCGCCGCCACCGCATCCGAGAATGTAGCAGCCAATAGACAAGAAACGAAGATCGGTTTTCGAGAGCGACCACAGGCCATTAGAGTCCACCATAGGCTTGTAGCTCTTGAGGTCCACTACCTCGTCTTCCGAAAGGTCTTCTGAAGCTGGTGAATCATGCTTCTTGGTTTCCTCGAACATCTCTTCGTCGACCAGTTGATCTGGCGCAGCAGTTTTGATCATCTCGGAATAAACTCGCTTGTGATCAGCGGGCAAAGCAACCTCAACCCTGATAGAGGTTTGGTTCTGCACATAGGGAACCCCGGCAACTTCCTCATGGAGGACGGTCACGGAGCTTTCATCTCCGCCCTTAACTACTGCGTTCCGGATTGCCCTAGCCTTCACCTCAGCGATGCCACTCTGGATGTCCGAGCCGTGAATGATTGTCTCGGCCGAACCATATATCCTCGCGATTGACGCACCAATGGCGTTGGCAACACCGGCGTGCTCGGGCACGACGACCTGACTGACGCCGGAGAGCTCCGTAGGGCAGAGGATGGAACCTCCTCCGACGAGAATGACAGTGCATGGCTCGGGTGACAACTTGGCGCGGTCGATGACTGCCTCCAGCATTTTCCGAATCTGGGCCTTGCCTTTCTCAACAACTTCGGTGGGCAAAGATACAGCGGTGTTGCCAACGTTTGCCCCAGAAGCCACGACAACATCAGTCGCAGTTGTCACGCCACCTCCGAAGCAAAGAGCCTTAGTGACGAGATCGTGACCAACACTGTCAGGTCCGACAGCCACAGAGCCGTCCTCGCCCTTGTGTATGATTGAGCCTCCTCCAAGGCCGATGCTTTCAACGGAAGGCATCTCTAAGTTGACTTTCACACCAGCCAAGGCTGTGTAGCTCTTGGAAAGTCTGGGATATCCGTTGCTTAGAAGATAGCCTACGTCAGAAGTTGTGCCACCAATATCGACGACAATGCTGCCAGACTTGTCGATTGAGTCTCTGGCAAGAAACGCAGCGCCTCGAATGGAGTTTGTCGCACCGGAGGAGAAGATTCTGATGGGGGCTTGCATGGCCTCAGAAAAGGGCAGCAAATGACCCGCATTGGAAGTAAGGTACAGGGGACACCGGAGGCCAATGCGGCGCATGGCACCGATGAAAGCTCTGATAGTGCGTTGCGCAAAGTTGAGAATCGAGGCGTTGAGTATCGTCGCATTCTCGCGGGCCAGAAGACCAGGCCCGGCGATATTGTGCGAAAGAACAATGTTGACATCTTCGCCCAACTCACCGCGCAATATTTTCTCGACCTCATCTTCCTGGTGGTAGTCATTGTCGGTGTTACAGCCAATACCGATGACTGCAACGTTCTTGAGCCCCTTGGTTTTGATTTGCTTTGCTTGTTCCCGAACGGCCTCTTCATCGATTGGGCCGATAATCGTACCGTCAATGTTACAGCCCCCAGGAATGATGGCCGAGTGCCCGTTAATGATGCGCTTTAGAGCTGAGGGCCAGTCTGCAAAGGGCGGGGTCCCGGTGGAAAAGTTGTGGGAGGCCAGGCGCAGAACGGCAATCTTTTCAACACGGGACGTATCTCTCTCAATAATGGCGTTGAGGAAGTGTGTCGTGCCGATGGCAAGTGCTGTGATGTGGGCTGGGTCCACGGTTGACTTATCGAGCAGGGCTTTCAACGTGGCCTGGACAGAGAGCGTCACGTTGGATGTAGTAGGCGCTTTATGAGACGCAACAACGGCGTCTGTACTGGATTTTGAAACATCCAGCAGGACACTGTCGGTATTGGTACCTACGAGTATAGTTGGTTAACATCAAAGGCTCGATATATGAGACGAATTCGGGGTCGCAATGCCTGCTTACCTCCCACGTCAACACCTACTACTAGCGTGCCGTCTGTTGCACTCATCTTGTTCAACCAACTATTCGTGCGGGGTTTGAGGGGAATTGTGGAAGTGGCGCGCACAGTCAGCAAGCTCAGCAAACTCTAATCCCAATGCACGCAAGGTACGGCCCGACTAGAATGATATCAGGTAAAGAACTCAAGATCTTCTTCAGTCTGCAAGATGGTGCGACAATAACTTCCCTGTACATTAGCTGTGGTTGATGCAAGAATCAGTTACGAGGGTGGGGTTCAAGTAGCAACTAGACTTCGACTCCGTTCATCGGCGACCCTTTCCAATCGGTCGCGCTAACGCCGAGCATCCCTCTCGCCAATGCACATTGTACCACTTTTGCCAGGGCAATCTAGATGGGGAGGGTTCGTCAGGAAGTGGGTGGTCGGAGGCTCGGATTTAGTTCACTCTTCCTATCAACGTTGCAATCTCTGGGCAAAGCTATCAGGCCTAGGGAGGAGATGCACTCGATCATGACGCATCCGAGGGAATTTTTGAGAACATATTTGCACGCATGGCCGAATGGACAACACCAGCAAAACCAGCTTGATTGAACTCTCAACCACCGCAACGTTTTCACTTTTCCAGGAACACACTGTTACATACGTCTCCGAATATCTTCATCGTTCTTTGCCATCCTCCAACCACATCATACACCCTCTTCGCCATGTCCCGGCCAAGCGGAAGCGTTTTCTCCGCCTCCTTCCCCTCTCCCACGTCGGTGCCTGTGACAACCTCATATATCACCTGTGTCGCCTTCAGATGATCTCCATCAGCAGGGAATCCCTTGGTGGCTGATGCCGCCATCACCTTGACCACTTTCTCCAGCGCACTGCCTTCGTAGTCGCGAGGCGTTGGTTTGCTCGCCAATTTCACTGTGGGTCCCATGTTCGTGTCGAAGGACCCAAGTGCAACCGTCAATACGCGAACACCAAACGGGGCAATTTCTTTGGCGAGAACTTTGCTAACACCTGGTTTTAGGCAAAAATTAGTCGGTGCAGAGGTTCGTAGGTCTTGGTCATGCTTGCCATCCATGGCGGCTTTTGCAGCAGCATAAATGCCCATTGACTCTCTCCCCTCCAAGCCGGCCCCGGAGCTAATGTTCACAATGATACCAGTCCTTCTCTCTCTCATGAAAGGAGTTACGGTTCTCATCAACCGATAGGGGCCGAAGAACACCGTCTCCATCTGCGCTCTCGTCTCTCCCTCTGTGAAACTCTCAGCAGGGCCATGAATGGACCACCCGGCGTTGTTGACGAGAACATCGATGGCGGTGCCGCTGATCTCAAGCTTCTGGATCATCTCTCCTGATTGTGGGTCGTCCACATCGAGTGTAAGCCAGCGTCCGCCACCATGTTCGATCTCGCATTGCAACTCCGGGTGCTTCTGGGGGTTGCGTGAAGTGGCAATGACATTGTGGCCATTCTTTTGAGCGATCCGGGCAAGGGCTAGTCCAAAGCCTGAAGAGCACCCAGTGATGAGCCACGTGAGAGGCCGATCGGGCACGACGAATTTGTTGTCCATGTTACAACTAGGTATCCTTTTTCTTTTTGCGCGATTGGAAGCTCGGGCAAGCAAACAAGTCCTCTGTGAATCGTGCTTGAGAATAATAGAGGCGCTAGTCGAATTCAAGGAACTACGTGGGCTGAGGACGGCACGTATATAAGATCCGGACCATGAGGTGGGCTTCCGGAACAGTCAGACATGAGCGGCCCCGCATCGGTGGATGGTCGATGTTCTTGGCGGACTTAAGCCGGGCCCGACTTAGGTCCGGTTGGAACTAAGACTGTACAGAACAGTGGATGACAAGTGTCGTTTCAGCCATTGTCCCTTACATACAAGAAGAAAGAAAGCTCCGTTGTTCAACATAGGTTAGCTGTGAACGGGTCGATAGCCTGTTACGCAGAACCCAATGGCGGCATAGCTCGAAACCCTGGGGGCAGGCTGTAGTCTAGATTTCTGTGGCCTACCTTCACCGGATATCTTATGTTCCTCCATTGAGACATGATTGGCATAAAATCTTGTCCGTTGGGGTTCGCTTCATCCCACTGTCACCAGCACAGTGGACGAGTCCAGGAAAGTCCATTGCCTAGAGACTGATAGCGGCGGCAAGCTGTGACATCTACTCCTAATTTGACAACCGTAAATGCAAACATTCATGTTCGGAGAGCAATGAATTAATACAAGCGACAGAAGAAACAGCTATCAATTGGCTCGGTTAGTACACAGACCTACGGCGCAGATTTGATACCGCTCGCTGAAAAAGGCAGGACATTTGATAGCAATTCGGTGCCTTGCGTTCACCAACATTGACTGCCGGAACCACCGGTGTTGGCATTTGGACCAACAACATCCTGTCATGCATCAATCTTTGTTAAGTACAACAACGCCCGATGAAAATTTTGTCTATTATCAGATCTTGAAACTTCGATTTCATTTTTTATTTTGCTTTCATTCCACTCCTACCGGGCACTTGCCTGGGCGCATTCCATCGTCGCAACAATTGTAACGTTGGTGTTGGAACTCAAACCAGCGTAATATTTCCAACAAGGAATAATCTCGCGATTTGCTGATACTTCACTGCATCTCGTTTTCAACACATTCGTTAGTAGGGCGTGGAAGCCCGTCTCCGACTTCAGTCTGCTCTTCGAACGAAGCGTTCTGACCCTTTTACCGTCGATTGTCGTGTTGATCATGGCGTTGCTTCGGCTTCAATCCCTACCAGCAGAGTCTCGCAAGACGCTCTTGGTACAGGGCAGAGGCAGCGGGTTGCTCTCGTTCGCGCGGTCCTCAAGACCCCTTTTTTTCACAACTGGTACATTCCGCGAGAATATTGACCCTTATTAGTCGTCGACAGATTTGGCAATAAGCAGGCCTTGCGGAAAGTGCGGCTATAGGTGCAGAATGCATTCGGGGGCTGTACAATCCTTGCTATTGCGTATAAACTGGATTCTATCATGTGCTTTGATTGGGTTGCTGTAATGTAGTAGGGAAGGTTGATGAGTACAAGGACCCTCGTCTCTTATTGCAGAATAAAGACTCTGTCTTTGGCCTGTTGTGACGAGCTGGTGAGAAGGGTCAATAAGCTGGGTTGGAGATTTTCATTTCGAAGCCCATGGCTCACTTATTCATGATTCTATAATCAATTGACCTTAGTTTTGTTAAAGCCGTTTAGTGGCAACAAATAGTAAACAGCGCCACTCAATGATAGTCAGCTTCAAATATTCCTTCAGTCTCGAGGGCCATTTACCTATCAGCTACCTGCAACGCCACAAGCGAGGTTGAGTAGTATCTGTGATTAACGAGGTCAAAGCGTTCAATGGCTATTAAAATCTGTTGTTGCAGTGAGCTCACTCAAAAAGATCTCATTCTTTGATTCCAGATGCTGGATGTCAAGCGCCATGTGAACGTGATGAAGCGTGGGTGGATGATACGATCCATTCGGGTTCCTTCGTGCTAAGAGAGTCCGTCTAGAAAAGTGACGGGCGTAGTTACTTCCCAGAGCAATTATACACTCGAAAAGCCATACACTTTCACAATCCAATGAATCAGGCGGTGAAACATCGCGTCGCAATGCATCGTTGGCTGATATAGCCGCTAGCAATGTACTGGTGACACTTGTTCGAGAAACGCCGACGAAGGGGGGACTGCATAGTTTAAAAAATATTATAGAGTACAACAGATACGCACCGTGAATCGTTTTAGCCCTTCATTCGTTTCATTGCGAGACCATTCCCCTCAACGATGTCACCAGTCCAAATGCCCCTTTTTGGGAACGAAAATCTCATGGAACACGACCTACAGTTACGCTCCCGCTTGCTATATCCTAACCCATTGCAAACTGTCTCAGCAATGGTTTTTGAAGCTATGGTTTTCACAGACGGCTAGAAGGGTTAGACCATATACTGCTATGTGAGACGCCGCGATGTGAGACGCGTCACGGTGAGGAACGCCACAACCAGTAATTACAACGTTACTGGGGACCTTTGTCTCAGAGATCTCAGGTCAGGGCTTAAACTAAGCCCTTGGTGTCGATGCGCCGCTATTGCACGACTGACCGTAGCGAAGCCTGCCCGCCCATCTCAATGGCCTCAAGCTGGGGTTCCATCAGTTTGGCCGCATGATAAGTCGGCAACTACTGACTGCAACCGTTTGACACACCTCAATGCAAATCCGGGTGAAATGGTTCTTCCAGTTACTGCACTCCTCATTTTGTATTGGCCACCAGAAACCCACCACGCGATTCGCTATTGGGAATCGACGCCGAATAATTGTTTGAGGTGGGGGTATCGCTCCGCTTCAGTCACCTTCGCATCGGCCATTCTTAGGCGATAATGTGATCTTCGCTGAAAGCCTTGCCTATTTTGTCGATTAACCGACGAACATATCCAACTGCTGCAGATATCGCGTGGCTAGGCGGAGGCAAAGACGATTGCATTAGGAAAGAGACTAACACGAAAGAGAAGACAGCTTATCTCCTCCCCGAGCCAAGGCCACGTTGACTGTGCACCCTGCCTACCGGCCCGCCCTTCACCCTGTAGGACTGGTTCCGGCCGAGTGGGTACGGAGACGACTTCCACGTTGTTGGATGGTAGCATTGGGGGCGCATATCCCTTGTTGATGCCAGCAGGCTATGCCAGAAGGAGGGTTATTAAGACGGTGTTACACACCTTTACCCGAGCGGAAGACGACAGGCTCGAGGGTGTAGTCACATCTCTGGGGGAATTCGGGGTGGTAAGGCACCAAATTCTATCCCAGTCATGTCCGAAGAGGTATTGAGTGGGACGACGCTGACGCTGTGGTTTTCCATCACACGATCAGACAATAGGTCCGAGCGGTTGGTGGTTCGCGGTCATCGGGCCTTGGAACGCAACGACCGCTAACTGATGATCTCGCACCTTTCTGGGCATAGACTCTCATTTTCTTCACGGTCTCAATAAGTGGTTCTTCAAGTGGTTCGATTAAGTCAATTACCATTGAGTAACTGTAGTTCTTCGCGCTGTGGTGGTATCCAAAACATGTCTCATACATCTCGTCGCAAGCCTCCCACCCTCCGCCATGAACAAAGGAAATTTTCAGAACGGGGAGCCGCTCCGCCCAGTCTTTGAGCTCCCAGCCTCCAACTCCCGCATATGTACTAAACTTGTCTCATCGTGGTAATCCACAGCGTACTCCTTGGTGTACATGATGCCGTTCGGGCTGCCGCTTGAGGCTCCAGTTTCACGGTCTACGGTTCTGATCTTGGCCTCGTTGCCCAGGGTGCGGTTCCGACTGCGGCCGTTTCCGCTCGACTGGATATAGTACTTGGCTGCGTTGGAAGTTCCACGGCGAGTGCTGCCGAGCAGCTTGGGGAAGAAGCCAACGAGAATGACGCGTATTGAGGGCATGCAGGCGCAGATGATGCCGACGTTGATCTCGACAGTGGACCACGTTGCGACGTCGAACTGGTCCCAAGTCGGGTTCTGAGATTTGGCGAATTGGACCAGAGATTGCAGCCGAAGAATACTGACGACGGTGACGCTGACGTTATGCGTTAGCAAGCAATTCCAGGGGAGATAGGTTGATGGATCTGGACTTACAAGGTACCAACGAAGAACATCATTGCCACACCAATCTTCTTTTTCCAATGAAGGTTCAAGCTCTTAATCTGAGACAGGGGAAGCGCGAGCATCCAAAAGTCCAAGACAATACTGATGCCAGCGTTCGCCCAAGCTATGGCGTTGATATCCAGGCAAGTCCCTTTATGTTCTAAATCCCATTTCGTCCAATAGAAGCTGATCGGAGTGCACTGGAAGACAGCGACAAAGATGAAGGTGGTTCCAAAGACGGCGTTGAATCCGATGGTGCCCCAGATGAGTTTCTTGATGCTGCTGTTGTGCGAGAAGATGCGCATGTAGAAGAAGAGAAGGGACATCTTCAGCAGCGTCACCTGGCCGAAATACATCGGCTCCATGACGAAGAACCAGTATCCAAAGTTGGTGACCTTGTCAAAGGGAACGGTCCAGATGTCCTTGCCAAGGCCGTTGGCGGCGAAGCCATGTGTGTTGATAACCGTACCAGGGATTCCAGCGCCGAGGGTGATGAGGATAAACCAATCGTCCATGCCGAGGTCGCCCAGCGTCGCCAACACCTTGTGCACCAGACGGATGATAACAAAAACGCCCGAGAGCGTGCCCATCGTGATGGATATGGTGTTGTACATGGTCGTGCGGTCTCTCGGGACTGCGCCGCATGTCGTCTGAGTGATGTTCTTGGTTGCTGCAAGGCCAAGGTTAGCCGATTGTTCGTCGAGCTAATCTGGCCATCTTGGAGGAGGCTAATTGAGTTTTGGGGGGGGGGGGGGGGGGGGGACTTACTGAGGGCGTTCCTGAGGGTGCAGTTCTGCAAGACACAAACCTCAACTTCGGCCTGCAAAGGAGCGTTGGTGCAGATGCACGTCTGGTTGGTCGGCGCGCATGGGGAGCTGAGGACTGCCGTAACGAGACATGCTTGCTGGCAAACGATCAGCTTCTAGGTTCGATCTTAAAAATCCATCATTGGTCGCAGTACATACCGCGCAAGCCGGCAGCGCGTTCACGGCTGCCGTGGCATCTCCTTGGGCTGCAGCGCATGAAAGCAGCGCAGCCACGGACAGGAACAGAGCGAAGAACCTCATGGCGGGTTTCCGTTGTAAGAGAGACAAGGATAAACCTCCCCTATTCAGAAGGGGTTTCGAAGGGGGAAACAGGGTCGTCGTGCGCGCTAGATATCTATTTCGTCGACCATGGCGTAGGTGTCATACATGAAGAATCGTTCGTCGTGATGGAGGCGTCGAAGGTTTTGCTAGGCAAGTTGAAAGGGGAACGGGGAGGATTAAGGTTGTCGTGAAACGCCTCTTCGCCATCAGTCTTAGTCAACAAGAGAGAGGCCACTTGGGACGAGTGAGTGGTCGGTTCTACCTAGCGACATGTCAACACGGAGATGATGCTTGATGAAGCGAGCCAGGCATTCAGCAGCGATCCACTTGGGTCAGCGCCACAAGAGACCAGTGTCCCGGTAGCGTGACCTAGCCATCCTAAGGTGGTCGCCGTTATACATCACGTTGTAATGGCAGCGGTGTCTAGTAAACGGCACACCCCCTTTCAGTCCGCTCTGCACACTATGCAGGTCTCAGTGGTGGTGGTGGCGGCGGCTGTCGACGGCGTGATTCGCCGTTCTCATAACCAAGGACGAGCGAGGTGCAGGAGCGGCATGGCTGAGCGATGGTACAGGACCCTGGTTCCCAGCTCCGAGAGGGGAGGGGACCCAGGGCGCAACCAGATGTGGCAGGCGAGGGCTTCCTGCGCGGAGAGCGAGACTGTGATACAGACATGCAGAAGATTCCCCGTCAACGTGGCATGGCAGCGGACCGAGGCCCCTCGAGAGGTCTAGAGTTCTCGTCCATGCCGGGTAGGGGGCCGGACGCATCGAGGCGAGGGGGCAGGCTGGAGATTCATCGAACAATCCAGGCAGAGAGGCCCGTCATCTATGGCACAAAACCCCCACATGCCTACATGCATATCTTCAAGCAGGAAAGGAAACCCCAGAAGGAGGGCCAGACACGGCCGCCGAGCGACAGTGAGCAAGGGTCGGGGGGCATCTTGTTTGCCGGGATCAGCGGCAGGCCCTGAGAGAAAATCTCCTCAAACTTCACCTTGAGAGGAGAGGGGCGCTCTCGTGCGTTGTGTAGTAAGCAGATATGCAGGGGCCAGCATTCCATCAGTATTAGTACATTATCTTCTCGCAACGCAATTGCGGAGACAGTCATCCCGCCACTGTTGTTAGCCGCCTCTCATCCTACTTCGCAGCACGCATAGAGAGAGATGCCGACACCGCCGACAGTGTCTTGGAGCTGAACGCGCACACGGGAACACCGTTTCAGCGGGAAAACTACGGCACAGCGGAAAGCTTCTCGATATCGGAGGCTGACCGAGGCTCGGCGCGGCAATGCACAGTTGAGGCGAAGCTGACTCCTCTACCGAGGGAGGGTTGCAGGCTTGACGCACTGAGGGACGAAGATGCCGAATCCTGCAACCGATGAGAAAAGGAGAGACGAGGGGAAATAGGTACATACATGCAAAGAGGAAACGCCCGAAGAAGTGCCAGAGTTTTGTGTGACAGCACCAGAAACCGCGTCGAAGGACCTGGGCTTTCTGGAAACCAGCACCGACAACGCCTTGACGCCCTGTCTGGCCAGCGCAATGGCACGTCTTGGACTTTCTTGTTCTTACCCCTTGGGACGCTAGCCTGGGCGAGAAGGACGACGCGGTTGGCCGGTGCTATCCCTATCCTGGTGGCACATCCGGCACGCTGTGTGTGTGTGGAGTAGATGGGGACGTCGAAGGTCTGATCCGGAACGATACGCCATTGACGGCCCACAGGTACTTGCTGCAGCATACGATCGGAGTTGGGACGGGTTGAGGTAAAATGAGATACAGCACGATGCAAGAAATGGAAGAATTCGGCCTTGTCGCCGATATCATGACTCGAGATGGGGGCAAAACTGGAGAACCATGCATCGTCGCGTAAGTCGGGAGAGCCATGGTTGACCAAACTCGCTCACTTGCAGAACGGAAGATGGGCAATCTCCATGGTTCCTATGTTCATATATTGGCAACCGGCCGAATCCTTCGGTACTCTGCACTATCTTCGGCTCAATAACCGACTTTCTCGGGCTCTTGGAATGTCCCAGGTATGCCCGTCGAAGGTCAATATCCGTAGGCGGGCCTTAACTCCTGGAGACGAGGTGATTTATTGAAGGGTCGATGTCACGCAGCAGAGAGAGTGGCCTGACAGCCCAGTCCCAAGTCCCCATCTTTAGGGTGTTCGTAGGGGCCCTGCGGCGATAGATTAAATGTTTATGACCTGTCGCCCGGGTTCATCGTATCTTAGACCCAGGAGGATTGAACGCTGCTGTTTGAAAGGGTTTGAGGTCTGTGGAGAAGCTGTGGAGGTGCAGTACTATGGTGTCAGGCCAAAGTTTTTTACCCCTGTCGGGTACCTTGGGTCCACATCAATGGTCAGACCATACTAATCTGGGCTTAGGCAACATTTAGGTACTTTTCTTCCCAACTGCTGATTTTTC
>LFIW01000965.1:0-16588 GCA_001625285.1 Colletotrichum incanum
CCAGCGATCTGGAGGATCCTTTCAGCAAAGTCTTTCAGCTGGCGATGGGTTGGTGGGAGCCGTAGAGCGTGCTGGATGCGTACCCAGTCTGCTAGATGCTTCTCCTGGATAGTGGATAATCGCTGCTGGCCAGCAAATGCAAGAGCCCTTGGTTGGATGCCTTTTATGCGGTTACGCAGTGTTGAAAAAGGGATACCCTATTGCTGGGCTGCTGTTCTAATAGATAGGCCGTCTACGATAGCTCTAAGGGCCTGGGCTATCTCAATCTCGGTGTATTCGACCATGATAGGTAAAACAACGTATCTGCAAAAAAATGATGTTATTTAGAGGAAAATTGGCATTCTTATGATGTTTCATAAGGAGGGGTAGTTATGGTGTTGTGGGTTAGGTGAGCTGAGCGAAATGAGGGGGTGAGCGAGAAGTGGGTGACTGACGTTAATTAGAAGCCTGTTTCATTAATTTTCTATTTGCATTGTATATCAGTCGCGCTACACAGCAGCCAAACATGCCAGTCGTAACATTTACGTATAACGAGACCTACTTGCCACATGATTACGCGGCTGTCCAGAGTAACATTTGAGTTTAGCCCTTATTAGTCGATTGCTGCTTCTGCCCTAATCCGGCGGCCCTGTGTGCAAAGAGACGATAGCCCTTGTTATCATGTCCAGTTTTTCTGGATCATAACAGCCGCCGCATAAGAGCTCGTGCGTTAGAGAAAATGGTGATGAATTATCTTGAATGGTTATAACAAGCAAGAGTCCTAACGTTACAAAAACATCTTGCAACACAAGTTATCATGTTTAGAGAAAACCATACCATTACCTGGAATTCGGTGCAGGTATGGCGAGAACCGATGTCACATAACGCTTGAGATACAAAAGGTCGTACCCCCTCTCCCTCTGGACATATAAAGGTGATCAACGCCTATTACTAACAAGGTACAGATATATATTGTCGATAATTATCTTACACGCTCTTACTTGATATTTTAGAAAAGAACAAGTGGGACCTTGTACTCTGACCTATTCAACAAAAAGAAACATACCCTCTTTGGCAGCACCATGTCGAATTCTCTCCCAAGTAAAACAAAGATCCCCTACTTCTGTGATCTACACGGCTGACCCCCACCAGACGAAGCGATATTTCATCGTTTGAGAAGTTCATACCCAAGTTTGAGCTTCTTGACGACTTCTCTCGGCAGTAGTGCCCTTGTACTATTGCTTGTCCACGAATTCCCCGGTAGCGCTCCCCCGCCAGGGCCTCTTCCAGCTTGTTTACTAGCAAGCTCGGTAGTGATTGCGTTTTTTACAGCCATCATCATTACCATGCTCTCATTTCAGTTTCGAGACACTCGGGCGCCCACTTCGGAAGACCTCGTTGTCGCGTGGGCACCCGTTGCACTTACTGATTTCGCATTAGTCGAGTTCGTCATTGGACTCCTGCTTTGGTTCATTCCTAGGAACAGTTGGTGGTCTTCTCTGTTTGTTGTAATGCATCTAGGGGTTTTGCTTCTCATCACGACTGGAATTACGCTCCGGATATGGGCTATGATCAATAACAGTACAGTTCGGGCCAAGAGGGAGATCCATGGGTAACGCTCAACGTATGGCTAGGAGATCCTCACCATATCGCCTTTATTATACCAGTTTATATTGGTATGGCCTTGCGGGTCCCGAAGAATCTATTGCACGCTGCATTGACGAACACTAATGGCCCAGAAACCAGAAAGAGTGACTGTATACCACCGCGACCTGGCTCAGGTCTTTTACGATGGACTCGAATGCAGTCCTAGAGAGACATTTCCAAATCACGTTGCGAAGCGCAGAGAAGTGGGCTAGCGGTAGGCCAGCTCGGACCAACTTTGACGTCGCACTTTGTTCATAGAGAGACTAGCAATAGTAGGTAGACAACAAATAAGAAATGGGTCAGACTATGCCACCTCCACAGTGAAGTATCGATCAAAGTCGTAGTGTAAGAATTTCGATGCGTGCGACCTGTAACAAGTTAAGAATGGTTCCCAATCGACTCCGTTAGGGAAGCGCACCGCCTGCTTATCGACAATCAGACACAATATATTGAAATATAAAAATCTTGACCCGTGCTTTTGATATGTGGATATTGGCTGTCTTGGGTACCATTTTGAGACGGAAGATCGCGTAATAGGGCCTTGCTACCTTGAGGTGATTGGCTCTTTTGTACTCTTGCAGTAACTATGAGGGATTGTTGAGATATTTCCCGTTAGCTGCATTATACCACAAAGTCAATCGTGAGCCCTGTGTATGCTTGGCGTTACTGCAGAATATCTCTATATAGCTTTATCGTCGTGTTGGTGGCATGAATTCAAACCCACCGGCTATCAAAGGAGTTAGCCAACCATTGACTATCCTGAGGCGGCAGACAATTATCTCTCCTCTGTCTGTTTCACCGACTTGATCTTCTCCAACGCGTGCCTTGTTGGAGGTTGGCAGTTCTCTTTGTCACTGCTCTGCCAGAAAGCGAATAAGCGTCTCCGTCTGCAGGCATTTCATGCGATGTACGTCTTTGACACGGTCTCCTAATTTCTGCTCTTTTAGGAATCATGCAATTCCCGTAAGCTACTTTCTAATCGTAGAATTCGTGAGACAAGAGATGTATGCTGGAATCATGATGAATCGGCGCAAGTGCCATTCCTCTCACTTTGAGGATCTCAGTCTGAAACCGAGCATTTTTCTTCCCCAGATAAATGAACCTGTTCCACGCCACGCCCGCGGCTGGACGAGTTGCCACCAACGACATAGTTAATTATCTGAATTCATCTCACCCCAACGGTTTCAGTTGTTTCCCAAAGGATTCTTTCTTGCCAACCCTCACGCACGCCGCAAAGCCGCTGCTGCCCGCAGCCAAAGCAGAACGAACACTTACTGCGTAGAAAGATACAAGTTCTCTTCGCATTGTTCGTGGGAGACCCGACAAGTACAAGGCTAAGGCCCTTACGATACCCCTTGAGAGGCTCACCAAGATACAACGAGCCCTTTCGACCATCCACCAGTCTGACGAAGCCCTTCGCGACGTGAATAAATGTAAGCTTTGCTTCTTCAGCCGCAAACGCAGGACCTTTTCGGCCGTTCAGAAGAAGTGCTACATTTAGGGCCGAGCACAGATGTTTGTCCAAGAAACACCCCGCTTACGAAAGGCGTTAGGACTTATCCACACTCGCGTTCAGCTGCTTCCTCGCATGGCACGAAGGCTGCAAAGAAGTTAAGCCAACTGCCGATGAGCCTATCTTCGACGAATCTATTGCGCAGTACTCCCAAGTACTGAGCGTTGGGGATAACCACAACGAAGATGACAGAGATGGGCAGTTCTTCACTTCCTTCTTCACTGTTGGCACAACTGTAAATATAAGGAGCTCTTCAATGGGGGTATTGGCGCTACTTAGGCCGACTCACCGCGGGTCCGCGGCTTAGTTCATCTTTTCACGGCTACACCGGGAATCTCAAGTCCCAAGCTCCGGGGATGCCAGAGCTCAACCACAGCCCTTGTCTGTGACTGCGGGACATTGATACTGCCTCATATCAAAGAGTGACATTCGCAGGTATTTTCAATTGATTTCCTTGTTTAGATAACTACTTAGGTATATTCATTACAGTAACAATCCTTCACATGATTGTTGATCCACATAAGATACAGCGAAGCGGCTCAGTCCACTCCTTGCCCAAGACCTTGATCTCGATTCTCGGCGGATCCGCGTCTATTAAGATCTTTGCCTCGAGCGGCTCCTCATTGCGTGTTGTGTTTGCTTTCACCGACTCCAAATCGCCGGACAGGCCCTTGACAGATGTCGGCAAAAGCGCCTTCGACGCAGTGACGATGTCGTTGGGAGTGGTAAGGGTCGCTATTGGCGCAAGTTGTTCCTCCGGCGCCCTACCGTTATTACGGGGCTCTGCCTCGCTCGATCGGTCAGTTGCCGCAGAGCATTTCCACTGATTGAAAGATCCCTGACGACCATCTTCCAGAAGCATTTTGCCCTTTTCCATACCGCCCTCACTTACTGGTATCCCATCGCCGGCAGGAGATCCTTCATCGGGATGGGACTCATCTTCTGCTAATCGTCTGTACGCTTGCAGTAGAGCGTCTTTTTGCAGGCAATCTTCGTGAAGCCATTTGGCACACTTCCTATTCGAACACCCGATGAGGGTCTTGTCTGGATTGGCTGGCTGTCGACATGTGCAAAGCCGCACTACTGACGAGAGCTGTTTGGTCCGACAGTCGAGAGCCTGGCGCCAGTATAGAGCTTCCTGAACATCTTCGTCGTCCTTCTGATTCCAATGTTGAACATCAGCCGGCGACGTCACGCTGGTAACGTTGATGATATCCATATGGTTGGAGGCGATGAGCTCGTTTCGTCCATGATATGACTGGCGCCCTCCGGGATATATGTCTCCGTCCATGGTGCCTTCTGGGAGCTCCTCTGGCCAATACATCCAGCACACACGCGCGAAAACATGCTGCTCGTCGCTGGCGCGAATCTCTAGTATGAAAGCTACCCATTCGCCTTCAGAATTCGATTTTCGGCGACCTCTTGATGTGCCATTGTTACATGGCGTCTCCTCTACCTCGATCCCCTGTCGTTCTACACTCTGGCCGTTTGCAACATAGACAAAACTCTCCCGAAAGTACTTGAAGCTATTCAGAACAAAGCTGTTGTATTGCGTCATGTCGAGCCAGGGCTTTTCTGGCACGACACCGTACTCAAAATCAAGAGCTTCGCATGCGCTAGTTCCATTGAATAAACCGGTGGGGGCGAAGGGACAGGATTGTTTGTATCTGTTTTTCGCTTCGGCCATTCGACCGTGATCCCGTCGCCTCTTCCGAGGCCCGGAATTAGGCATAGTATATATGACCGAAAAAGGGCATCTAGCCTCGTTCGTTCTTCCCAAGCGACGCTTTCGCCTGGTGGGGGACATGATGGTGTTCGATGTTAGGATCGCAGATAAGAGCAAGCGGGAGAGCAGATAAGGCGTTGCAGTCTTGGCTTGAAGAGTTCTAGATGGCATGACGAATTGAAGTGCGCAAAACTGTTGCGTTGAAGGCGAAGGGGGGTGAGACAGACGCGTCAGGGCGCGATGCGGGGCTGTCCAAAAAAGGACCCACTTAGGCGCGGTAAACTCAAGGTCGAGCCCACGGCCAACCACCACAAGAGGTTGCGAAGCGATATCAAGCACTAAACTCTGGTTCAAGCGACAGCGCCTATGGCATCTCCGTGTGGAGCTTTAAAGTCGTTAAGAGCCTTCCCGGAGACGTTGCTGCCGCATGTACTGCCGACTGTACGCCGCACAGTTGTGATAACAGCACATTCCAGCCTCACGAGCCTCCAGGCTCCTTCAGACACTTCCATTCGGCAGCGCGGAACCGAGAAATGCGGGTGGTTCCGGAAGCCCGATTCAACCTCTTCCTTCAATCTATCCCTTGCGATCTAATTGACCATTGGGCTCATCGAAGGGAAGAAAGACCTGAGGCCTACATTTTCCGGTGGGCTTGCTAGAGCCGGACGGAAGAAAAGAGGTTACCTAGATAGTCATGGTGCATTGCGGCTGGAAGTAGAGCGATAATTGTAGTAATTAGCCGGACGTTGGCGTTGAAAGGGCCGACTCCCCGGCATCATCAGCCAGGCCGGGCCGGGCCGGGTCTGTGGGACTAGTCTGTACGGGCCCTTCTTATGTACGTGCCAGAGCCACCGGGGACAGCAGCCCGGTTGGGTAAGGATGTATATATTGGATCCGGTCGGGATCGGCTTCATCAGGACTGTTTTCATCTCCCGGGACCGGCCCCGTGAATCAAATCATGGCCTCATCAACGGTATGGCCGGGGCCGGCCGAGTAGAATAAGTCTCCCGTTCCCCGGTTACAGGCTGACCGCTGGCCGGCTTTCTAATATACATGCAGTATCCGGCCTTCTGCCTCAGTCCCTGCCTGGTCTGGACCTGGAGCTTCAGACTGGCTGGGGCTGAAAATCAGAGGTGTCAAAAATACGGACCCGCCGGAGTAGCATTTGGAAGCGATTCCGGGATATAAACCGGGGCAGTAGATGGCTTTGTCTTTCAATCTGTTACTGAGTTCAACAGAAGCTTGATGTTCAAGGCTGTCTATTTATTCCTATACATAGTAAGATACCTATGAAGAGATCAATCTTATCAGCTGAAGTCTGTCGTCATGCGTATACTCTTGGAGATCTAGGCTGAGGACCCTCCTTAGAGGGCGGCGCCGTAGTCATCCACCAGGCTTACCGGTCACCAAGGCCCCAGCAAGCAAATCAGAGGAAGAGGTCAGACGGGGCTGACGGTAACTAAGTCCCCTATCTCCCGGGCCCGGGTGGGCACATCAAAAGGGAGGGATATAGGACTCCGGAGGCCCAGGATCCATCGGAAACTTGTGAGGCCGGACGGTGCTGCTATCGCACTGCTCTGGCGTATAGCCAGGAGTACAGGCAGCGGCAAGATCTTCCGGCCGGACTGAAGCGACTATGTAGCTCCGTACGGAGATAATTACCGGAAGTGCCGGAAACATCAGAATCACTGGAAGACATCAGGCCATTGACGGAATGATAGTGCAGCTAAAAAGAAATGGAGGGACAAGTGACGTTTCGTCATGTTGTATCTAACTGAAGCGCGGTGCAAAGTTGGAACACAGCGAGAATGCAGTGGGACCTAACCCCTTTGGGGATATGAGGTCCAGTGGCTGGTGAGGGCCTATGTATTAACCAATAACACCACTAAGAAATCAAGGCAGCTTTACCTTGACGTTAATCTGATCACAGTATGGAATGGCTTTCGGATCTGTTTAATCATGTGCAAGTAGCAGTTTGCAGTGCTCGCCGTGGCAACGTCTTGTCAGGAGGTTGGAATCGACGAGAGAGAAGGATCAGAGCGGGAGTGTCGTACTTCCTGCCGGTCCTCGCCATAGTGCGATTCGACAGGATTCCTGTTTTCTTCTTTGTTCCTTCTTCTATTGAACGCTGGCGCCCGTAAGCCCAGTTAGGCGCCGGCCAGCATATAGTACCAGCCTGGGTCTCTAGTTACACAATGACTAAATACAAAATGCTCAGAGAGCTCCTAGCGCTCAGCGTGAGGCTGTCAATCGTGTCAACGTAAGGTTTAGGGTCACTCTGAATAAGTGATCAGATGCCCTAGGTTCCTGGTTTTCCCCTATAGGGTCCTTCCGCACTGACTCCTGATGTGCCTAACACGATTAAGTTCTCTATCTATGTGACTTGAGGCCGTCAACGGGCACTGCTAACGCCCTTGTGCGCGAGTTTTCATCCGCTCCGATAACATAGCAGGGAATGAGAACACCTCACCAATCAAAAGAGCGTAATAACATGACACTGTTCGCGCAACCGGAATCGGACCAGCGACCGTTGCTAAAAATCAACAGCCTGCCAGACGTACACCACTGTGACCTGCAGGCGACGGGCGCAGGATGACTGGGAGCCAAACCATGTTTGCTGACAGGATCATGTTAGCTCGGGCATCGATTAGGTGGGTCCATGTGGAACAGTATCGCTTGGCCACTGGATTCTTCATGCAAAGGGTGCAGTGCGCGCACTATTCCAGGGATCGGGTACCTCATGCCTGTTTTTCCAAGCTCATCTTCTTTTTATCAAGACTTATACGCAGTAAGGCGTCAATACAGCCATCAATAGAGGCTTCCATGCAGCACTGCAGCCACCACGAGGCAAAAATACACGAAACGCCACGGGGCCCATTGTCACGTAGTGCCAGGGTGCAACGTAGACATGACCATGGAAACGTGGCACCTTACCTGGTGGGATGAATTGAATGGATCGAGGGCCTTCTTGGATTGCATCGCGGCGCAATCAACTTAACCGGAACTGGAGTTGTTATACAAGAGGATGGTGACTCTGGACCGTCAGCCGTTCATCCTGTCGATTTTCTGACGATCGGATTAAGCTTGTTTTGACGGAGTGTGCAAGGGCATGGTCTTTGGCGGCGCGTTAAATGGCCTTAGTGGCCAGGATCCCATCAGCCAGCATGGGGACCCACAGAAACCTGTGAAAGTCTGTGGAATCTCTTCAGAAGGGGCCACGTCATTTTTTTTTTCCGTAGCCACCGATGAGCGACGGTACAATGTGGCACTGACCCTACCTCAACCTCGCTCGATCCACAAAGCACGCCACCTCAACTTTGACTGGCTCGACGAGGATTGTGCCATCAATTGTGAAACTCCCGAGTTGCCGACCTCCGACAGTCCCAGCGACGGACCGGCCGCTAAGCAGCTCGGCTCAATCGCCGGACGAGCCGACTCGGTTGCCGAACCGATCGATCAGCCAAGTGGTGATCCTGCATTACCTCTTCTCCGACTGAGTGATTAGGACAGCACCAAACAGTAATTACGACAAAAACGAACCAGAATGTATCCACTATGATGTTCGGTGGAAGGTCTCCCAACAGGAGAGGATACGAGCAAGGCAGGTTTGTTTCGACACAGATCTCGATCTCGTTCTGGCTTCAAGTGATTTCTGGGGAATCAACTTCAAAACGCGACTTAAAACCCTGCTGAAAAATGAGGATACAGGGTATGTTTCCAGGAAATACGTATACGTGCGAGGAAACGATCATCGACATATCTATCGAGCGGAGCCGTCAGCGCGGCCTGAAGAAACGATGTAAGGGATTGGAGATCGGTTGGAATATAGCGGATGATCATATGGAAGGCCTGGGTCCCTGGTTTAGAAAGAGGAGAAAGATAACATTTTGCATGGAAATTGTTTATACTATGTAAGGAGGTCACGGGTGACCCCACGACAGCCAAGGGCAAGAGGAAGAAACAGAGCGCCACTGAGGCTCAAAAAGTTCAGAGAGCGGCCGAGGCTGGTCTTTGCACCGGAATCTACGAACATCATCGTTGCAGAGGCAAACACTGCAAGCAAGGACTGCATTGCTGGCCTGACGAACAAGGAAATCACCACAGGCTGCTGCCACAGTACCTAGAAGAGATCGTGCGTCGCATACAAGGGGATATGAAGGAAGGAGACAAAGAGGAGGAGGGTAATGTCGGCATCGAGATCCCATCCAAAATCCTTGGAAACATACTAAACTACAGCCGGAGGCGGAAGGCGGAGGACTCTGTCAACTATCCCAACCGTAAAGCCCATGGGAGGTATTGCGACACTGTTGAGGACCTTAGAGACGTAGTAGGGGGATAGAAAGGACAAACTTAAAGAATACGGCAGTTGGACCATGGCACAAGTCGAGGACGGCGGATGGAGAGCGGCGCTGCAGGTTGTGGTCGATAAGGCATTGGCTGAATACCTGGTCCTGAACACTATGATGCAGCACCCGAAGGACATCGATGCTTTGTTGGTCAGTGGCGGGGTGAAACCAGGCATTGCCTTGCAATTTGTTGGCAACATCAGAAAGTTCCATCAAGAGACACGGAAGTCTTGAAGCACGAGGGGCGTTAGTGCGCTTTGGTCTTCGGTTTTTGCTTTCATGGCTATTCTCTACATTCAATCAGGTGGCTGTGTGATAGGTAATTATCCTTGCATGACGAAAGTGGCTCTACGCAACGTTCTCATCGTTACCAATCACGTCGATGCACCACTCCAGAAACATCCTAAAGTCTCTAGCAATGGAATCCACGTTCTCGTACCACTTTTGCGTAATGAACTTGATGAGAACTCCGAAGTGCTCCTCAATGGGGTTGAAGTCGGGCGAATACGGTGAGGGAAATTCCAAAACCATGACTGCGTCTCGGCACATCTGCACGATCTTCTCCGAATGATGGTACGAGGCGTTGTCCATCACGAGGACAGACTCGGCTCTGGGTATCTACCACAATGATGCAGCAACTGGGGTAGGAAGTCTTCGAACAAGTCACTGTCCGTTGAACCTTGGTATACTCGCCTTAGCATGATGCCCTCTTGTGCGTAAGCTGGAAGAATATGCCATCTTTTTCCGCGACCGAACTTCGTCGTCTCTACTGAGGAAGAACCCTTCGGGGACCACCCCCAACGCCGGTATCCTGCCCTCCTGTCGCAGCCAGACTCGTCGACAAAGACGAGCTGATAAGACTGATAGTGCGAGATGCGATGCAGGTAGTGGTCGCGAAGGTCGTCGTGCCGTTGTTGTGCGATGCGACGGACCGTCTTTCTCGTCCACCTTATTGATCGCAGAGTCCGACCGATTGATCCCTCCGATGATCTCATCTCAAAGTTACAATAAAGGAAGTCTGCCATCTCACATCGATACATGCACGGCTGTTTGATTAGTCTATCACAAAGGGCCTTCTGCATGCGTGTTGCCATGCGGATGCGGCTGCGGCGGCCGACACGGGCTTGTGAGCGGGTCAGCATCTCAGAATCTGGTCTTTCGAGACGCATCTTCTGCATAGTACGTATAGAACATGAGGCTTTTGTGGCAATGAGCAGGTTTTCGAATCCCTGCGTTAGTAGAGTTTTGATCAGGGAACGCTGTGTGACATCGAGTTGTGGCGCCATGATGATAATTACCTGGCACCGAAGCGCCGTCTCCGACTAAAAAGTAAGAAGGAAGAACAACAGGACGAAGGCCAGGCGAGCGAAGACGGACGCGCAACAGTTCTTGGACAGCCTGAGTCCCTGACAGCTTACTAGTAAGCCAGTTTGAATGGCATCCACTTCTGGCTCTGTCTGCTTTGCCTCTGGCCCAGCTCTGGCTCTGTTCAATCTTGGCTCTGTTAGCGACTGCTCCTTGAATACCTGCTTACTACAAGCGTAATCTGCCAAGTAAAGTGGGCTACGGCTCCACACCACCCCTACTAAAGATGTTGAGTACAATATTTTGCGCCATCCATTCCGCCTTCCACCAACCCGCGCCACCAGCCCGTGCCATAGACAGCACGCACTGCTTCAGCCGCCGTAGATAGGACGTTGAACACTTGGAGAATCGGCTTCAAGATGGCATTCTAATAACACAACTAAACCACGGGAACTCGGAGCGAGACAGCAGCTATGGAGGGGTAAGCCGGAATCGGAGACATCACTTATGGGCTTCAAGGAGGCAATGACACCAGCTCAGCAATGTATTTGTAATCAGTTTAGGTGCTCTTTCGGCTTTGCCGCCGGACGTAATAGATTGTGTGTGTTTATTACGAAAGAGAAAACTTCAAGCCAGAAATCCTCAACCCATTGCGTGGCCGAAAGAAGGATGCTGCTAGTAACAAAAGGTGAGATTCACTGTGCCTGGACAAGAGCACGAATCCTATCCCACTCGCCACTGTTACAACCATGAAGGGTGAAACGTATGTTTCAAGTAGTCTCATTTACCTCATCGCAGTATGACTCGATTCAGTAGCAGCGATTCTTGAAACAGGCACATGAAGGAGGATGTATATATATGTGCCTCACAGGCCTTAGGCTCGGGGACTGTGTCTGCGTGCGAAAGGTTTTCGATGGTTATCAGGACACCAAACCCCCAAGAAGAGTTGCTTGGATCCGGATCCTTTGGTACCGTGTTCAGGATCCAAGGTCTTCCTATCGCGCGGAAATACATCCACCTCCCCCCATCAGGTGGCGGGTTGCCGCCCGAAGGCATAAGAGAAATTGCCTGTCTGCGACGGTTAAGAAACTACTCTCTCAGCGATAGAAGGAATTGCATTGATGTTCTCCATATCGAAATATCAAAGACGGATATAATTCTTGACTTAGAATTAATGACCGGCGGAACTCTCGGTGAGCTTCTAAGCGAGTCAAGGCTAGGCCCTGCACTCGCCTTGTCGTACTCTGTACAGATCTTACGAGGCCTCCAATTTCTCCACGACATCGGAATCACTCATCGGGATCTCAAGCCCAATAATATCTTGCTTTCCTCCTCGAACTGTTTGAAGATAGCAGACTTTGGGCTTTCTCATGTTATGAGCTGCTGCGAACCACGGACACCGTTGGTGCGTGGCCCCTTCGCAACATCTGCCATAACCGTGCTTGTCTAACACCATGCGCAGGTGTGCACGTTGTATTATAGACCACCAGAGCTCCTCCGAGCAAACGTTTTCCTCGGTAAGGTCCGTAGTCTGACGTATACCTCCGCTGTCGACAACTGGTCTGCCGGCTGCATCCTTCGGGAAATGATTATTGGGCTGGGCCCGGAGTTCCGACCGGCGCGGACGATATACTCGTCCACTACTAGTTCGATCGAGCAGCTCGACGCAATCATCAAGTAAGCATTTGACTGAATTTGTTTCGTCTATCGGAGTTAACAATGCGTAGGAAGTTCTACTTGTCCTCCGGCTTCATGAACGAGAAGCTTGCCACAAGCTTTTGTAACTCAACCTTGAAGCTTCCCGAGCTTACGACTTTACCTCTATTGATGAGTCAGATGCTTGAGGTCACGCGAGTACAAGATATCGTATCTTGAGTTGAGGTGTTCATTTGCTAATCGTGTTGTAGCTTCTATTGATCCCGAACCCGGAGTTCCGTTGCACCGCAGGGGCGGCTCTCAAGACTCTCGAGGAACTAGAGTCAACCTGATGTGACTGCCGAACACAGGCGTACTAAAGCATGTTTCATCAGCCGGACCGGCATTGAAAAGCAGAAGTCGTAGGAAACAGCGGCTTCTGCTTGTAATCCGCCGCAAACCCTGCTTTTGTGAATGTCGACTCCGGCCGTCAGATTGCTATGCGTCGTCTAGCTAGGCCTTACATATACCATCCTCCCGATTGCTTGGCACCTCAGAGAAGAGGTTCTTGCCAATTAACGACACTATCGGGTATAGAAACTCATCGCTCTCATTGCGCTTCACGCTTTCACGTAGACGACTTCTGCTACCATGAACGTCGATGACGCTCGTGTTCATCAGACCCAAACCTGCCAAACCGAAAACGATACACATGAGCCAGCAATCTCTCACTTCGGTTAGTACAGAGAGTGATGAGGGCACTGGTGCAAGACCTGGTAATGATTTTGGAGACTAGGGACTCGAACTAATGAGAGCATAACGACATCGGAGATATCGTACACATAGGGAAGCTAGTTACTTCTTTACAACACCTGGATTCCAAGGCGGCTTTGATGGCAAGGACAAGACGTCGTGCAGTCTCTACTCATCAAAAAAGGGGATCGCATACGAGTCTGCGATGCTAAAGCAACTTGCCAATTGTGGCGTGTGTGCATTAGCTCGCATGTAACACAACATGTGGCTTCCTTATTTTATGTGAATATTGAGATGGAGGAAATCATGTAGTAACGGGTTAATTGTTCACGCTATTCATAGGATGTAATTTGGTCAGCATGGGTGAATGCCGCAATAGCCTATTGCGCGTCGTCGTCTGTTTATCATATACTGATTTTCTTACCTCTCATAATGCCTAGCAGACACATCATTTTTGTTGCCCGGGCTCGTCGCATCGTAGCTCCTTTTGATTCTTCAGCTTGACCGACTCTACGACAACTCGGCTTGGGATCCGTACTGATGGTCTGGGCTCTAAGAGCTCTCGTTAAGATGCTAGTGCTCTGTGTCACCACCAGTCGCCCGCGCCTCGCGGAGACAACCTTCACCGTGTTGAGGTGTTCCATATTTTCAGATGGCGAACAATCTTCTGGACCCTGATTAATATTCCGTCACATATATATCATATCCTTGAGTTGTGACCCAGGCCGAGGCGTGCCGAGTGTGTTCCGTGCGGCAGACCCCTTTCCACGGGTAATTAGATAACGTGAATCACAAGCGAGTGGGGGCTCCCAATAGGCTCACGGGTACCCGTGCATGTAAAGTTTCACGGGTACCCGTGGAAATGACTAAGCAATCTTGTTATGGGGCTCTTGGGCCAATGAGAGGCACGACCTGGGTCAAAAGTTATCCTCGAGTTTACGATTTGACTACGATGCACTCTTCAGGCTTCTTCCCAGCGTACAAAGCCTCCTGTTCCGCATTATCTCTCTCAACTGGTTTCCAGATGTCGCTCATACCTCTCTCCCTGGTTCGAAAGAGATTCTCCCCCTCTTCTGCGATGACCAGCTCATCAACCCGTTCTTGTTCGGCTCTGTCCCAGTCCAGATAAGCCATCATCTCCTCCTTGGTCCAGTCCCTTGACCCGTCTGAGGTGGTGCAGCGTTTTTTCATCTGCTTGTAGTCAAGACACCACTCATAGCACTTCTTTCCATAACGTGGTGGAAGTCCCATTGCCCTTCGATACTCCTGGTTTGTTTTGACACTTCCACGAGGTTGGGCAGCATACCAGGCGCTTCTCGCTGCACAATACCGTCCGTATATTGCCTGAGGTGAATCATATCTGGGCAGCGAGGGTGAAGGCGAACGCCGAGACGGCGGTGGTATCTCAAGTGGTGACGTCCTAGCTTCCACTCCTCCATCTGTAGTCGATTGAGCTAAGACTGACATGGACTGTACGGCGTTCGACGTAAGGCTCTCTGTGGCTTTCGGTGTAGTGGCACAGACCGTATTCGGTGTTGAGGCTGGACCTGGAGTAGGTGTTGGCTCAGGCAATAAATGCGAGTATCGCAGAGGGCACGCCTTTGAAGTCATACTATGGCCAACCATATAACACCTACTACATGTGCTTGGGGCTCGTAACGTAACCTCAACAAGTTCAAACCCACTTGGCTCTCGCCTAGTGCTTGATTTCGGAATACTGGATTTCTCCAATTGTAATCTGGGCTCGATGCGCTGGCGAGGCTCTAGCAATAGCTGCGGCGCTCCTTCGCGCCTCAAATGCCAATGTGCATGGAAGTGCTCACGTAGCAGAACAAGATTCTGTTCTTGTAAAGCCTTCAACTTGTGTAAGCATGGCAGACCATACACTCGAGAGAAGGCCCCCGTACAGATCGTAGAAGCGGTTGGACCATTCTTAGTGAGCAGCTTCCGTTGCTCTTCTACTTTGCGGAGAGCTTCATGCGATACCCAGCCAAGTACTGCGCCATATATTGACCCCGAAAGCTCGACCGGTATCCGTGTCTGCTGTTTGACTTGATTTGATCTCAGATCCGATAGCTGATTGAGTAGCGCGTGCTTCATCGCTCGCCAAGCTTCGAATAGATCCAACGTGGATCTTTTCAAGTGCGATTTGAGCAGGGCATAGATGCCCTCAACCCGCGAGGTAGCCACATTGCCAAAATGGGTGTGCTGATCAACCCATGCTTTCACTAGCCTCTCCTTATATGGGTTAAGCCAGAAGGATGTAACATAGCCGACTTCTCCGAGATGGTCCGTAAGATAATGTTGCTCAAACTGAGAAACACGCTCCTCAAAAATCTCCTCAGATGGCGAGCTGATAATCGAATGCCAGGACTGGTAGAACTCTTCCCAGTGATCAGTTGATGACTTAGGCGCTGCAGAGCCACTGACTGTCTTCGGCTTGGCAAGGTCAAAAGCTGAATAGCAATGTTGAAGCACTGCCTTGTTCGCATGCCAAAGGCAAAGCAAAGATGCCGAAGAGGGAAAGATAGTTGCAACAGCGTTAATGCATGCTAAACAGCGATCTGTGAGGATGACTGCAGGCAGCTTGGCGTTGCACTGATCATACAAGGACCTGACCCGCTCCAAAGCCCAGGCAAAGTCGTTTTCTGCTTCACCACTAAGGAACGCGAACGCAATACAGAAGGACCGCTGGCAAGCATCGACGCCAACTATGTCAAGAAGTGGCATACCGTACTTTTTCGTCTTGTAGGTGCAGTCCAGCAGCATTATGTCAGGGTAGGCTTGAAGAAGAGCCAAGGAATCTGGATGGGCGAACAAGACAGCTGTAACTCGGCCATCTGGTGCAAACTGCATTCGACTCCAGAAACCTTCCTCATCAAGTTGATTGGCAAGTGCATGAATCGAGGTCTGCCCTTCACGAACATCTCGCTTAGCGGCTGCAATATGGTTGTAGATATCCTGTTGGGTTGCTATAGAGTTCGTCGTTTGTCGTATATATGTTCTGATGTCCCTGGGTGCGACGCCAGCATTTGAAAGGCCGGCTACTTTCGCAACGTCCTCTTCAGATAGCTTGCGATGCGTTGGGTGAGCAGACGGATGCTGGCTTAGGGGATGATTATGAGAAGAAAAACGCTTATCGGGCCGGTGTCTTAAGCTCCATGTGCTCTTATCCAAGGATTCCTTGGCAAGTACGGAAAACAGACAGCCGGTTCCCCTACTAGTGGTTCGTCTTTGGCGCGCTATTAATGTACTTGGAGGATGACACGACCGATCGCACGAATATGTAATCGTCCGCCGCCCACTTTTCTCTTTGGTTGATCTCCCGGTGGTGAATGCGTATCCCCTGGTCGCTGCCCAGTCGTTGATTGATAGTATGAGGTCTTCGCGCGATCCATAATCGCTTTCAGGAGGGAGCAAATCGTCAGAGGAGCTGAGTAGTGATTCTGTAGAGGCCGTGTCCATTCTTTCTACTGTAGGAACTTGTGACTGAAGCGCTATGTGTACGGAAACGCGTGCAATGGGTCAGACACGAGACGCGTTTGGAAAGGTGGACAGTTTGCTTAGTCATTTCCACGGGTACCCGTGAGCCTATTGGGAGCCGCGAGTGGGCCAGCCAAGCGAGTGGGCCACCCAACCGCGTCTACACCACAAAATCAAGCTGTTGCTAACGCTCACAACACT
>LFIW01000969.1:0-100673 GCA_001625285.1 Colletotrichum incanum
TATAGACCAGTACTGACAGCTCTTAAAGCCTCAGCGATCTCATACTCAGTATACTGAGCCATAACGTATAGACTAACGTATGTGCAGAATTTGGTGATGAATAGTGGAAAATAAGCATTGTTGTGTTGTTTCATCATGAGGGGTAGTTATGGTGTTGATGGGTTAGGTGAGGTGACCGAAATGAGGGGGTGACCGAAAAGTGGGTGACTGACGTTATCCATGTATAATATATTAAGTTATAGTACTTCTTTCATTTCGCTTATGCTTCTATATGTTCACGAGCGATTTGGGTGGTAAACGCTGCTAAGATTTGTTCAAGACGTTGACTCGTGTTTTGATCACGTTCCTATTGTTCTAAAATGGATTCAAGGCTTTTACCTTGATTTCGAGAGACTAGCGTAACTAAAAGAGAAGGTCTGTAAGTTATTCGACTTGACCGGCGGATCACTCCTGCAGCAAGCAAATACCAAAAGCGAAACAGCTTAAGTATGTTCGGGAACCTCCTTTGCTATCTCCTTTATCCTCATCCTCATCGTCCATATTATCCAAAACATGTTTTATTTTAAGCCTTCTTCCTGCTTCTCAGCTGTCGCCTTAGGGCTTGGGCTTGCAGATCACTCCCATGCGGCTGTTCAATGTGGTGTTATCGATAGTAATAACTGTGGGATACACAAGTACAACCATAAGCTGCCTACATCCGTAGGATCGACGTCCTATGTGGACGGGTTCCACGGTGGTGTCATAAATGCCAAGCTTCAATCCGCCCGACAGTCCGTGACCGGGTAAGGCTTTACCTCAGTGAAAGTACCTAATCTAGTGCTCATGCTGTGTAAACCATCTGCTAGTAACCCTAACTACGTCGATCTAACGTACAACTTCAATCTTGGCGCCTACGACGGCCAGTACTGGATCATTCTCCCTACGAGAAGGGCCACAATGCTATGGGGTCATCAAGAACTGTGATGTCACGATCGGTTTCTGGGATAAGAAAACCCCTTTCCCGGACACCTACAAGCTAGCATAAACCATTTAGCAGTAAGTAGCCATAGTTTAGGCAAGTTAATTTGTACGCTAACTTCTCGCCTCATGTTAAAGTCTTGGACGAAAAGACTGACACTCCGGATTAGGATGTCTACGTTAGCGATCCTGTTCTCATTTGTATCGGATAGTTGTTTTAGCAATCTTCAGATGGTTAAAAACTGTATTGAAATGGGAGAATAATACACGGCATCTTATTGGTATTCTAGTTAAATGTGATATCGAGTGAACAGCCAGTTTAATAAAAGTTGCAGGCAGCACGGAGGAGATCAAGATTGCGCATTAAACAACGAATATCGCATGCGCCTTTACATTCATTGCCAGGAGGGATTAATAAGATAGACAATTAAACGGAGCTTTGAACATTACATCATGTTTTACGATTCAGAAGAAAGTGGAAACATTTCCTTAGGGGGCGAGGGAACTAGTCGATGGATTGGTAGCTCACGTGGTGTTTTGACGTTAGCCAGGTTGCATTTTAGCGTCCCCATGCCGTAAATTAGGACAATGACTCGCAGATTATCAGTTCTTTTGATCCTTAAGCTCGTTCGATTCTACTAAACTTCATCGGGTAAAGGGGCAGCTAGACGAGGAGATACAGAAGCAAGAGGACAGATGATGTAAGTGGAACACATTCAAGCTATGAGCTTTGGTTCTCGATACTAGATTCATTGAGGCGGCATATATAGACCTCCCAGGAGGTTTCTCCTAGGTCGTCGTAGCAGGATTGAAAAATATTCAAAGAAATTTATGCGCAGACCGATGGCTACAGGAAATCAAGGTCGAGCTGAGGCTTGGGTCTATATATTGGATAGTAATAACAGCAAACTTTTATACCTAACGTCTTGCGCATGAGAACTATGCGTTATTATCGTCGGGAACGGGAGCGCAACGAAGGCTTAGTCGCTGATCTTACCCCATCTAGCATATGCCGTTCGGGGGTGTTTTGAACCCCAGCGCTTGATCAAACCGCATTGAACCCCTACGGCAGAACTGCCGCGTCAACCAACAAAAATACACCTCCGATGTGTGTGGCCACGCTTAAAGGCCGAGAGGCTCAAAATCTATCGCACCTTCTACTGACGAGCTCTTTCCCCTCCGATCTATATGTCCATGTATCGCAAGGTGAAGTGTGGCTAATGGTAACTATTCTGCCCGAGTGACCCCTATTGGGAGCGACGTCGCTCTGAACTTCCGGTAACCGCATAAGAAGCCGGTCGTCCTATATAAAGCTAGCCTATATAAGCTAACTTCGCTTCATTTTCTATCTTAGATAAAAAAAAAAGCCACCCTTAACTAAGAATGTCTTCTGCTGGATTCCCTGCTTCGTGATACTATGCCATTAGCTGTTCTGTTAAACCATCTGTTTGGGCAACATGACGGTGGTATGAAGGCGACCTCACAATCCCCCTCCCCCCTTCCTGCGAGCACCGTGCCGGCTCATGTAATTGGCTCCTTCTCAATTCCGAGCACCCGCGTCACTTACGCTATGAACGGAAGGAGTAGGGTTTAGTAAGTGGGGCTAATTGTTAGGTTCAGTGTAGGATTCGTTAGGTACTCTTCGGCGGGTAACTCGTAGTCTTCCAGGTATGCACGGTACTATCAGGTCAACAGGGTTGGAGACTATCAGCTTGTGTGTATGGTTGCCGAGCTTGCCGTCTGTAAGGTTAGAACCGGTTTGAAATCCCGAGAACTAATTTTAACATATTACGCGATTAGATTATCTTGCAAGCCAAAGAATGTAATAGCTTATCCGAGACATAGAGTTTGTATTAACTTACAATTATACGTCTCACACTGATGTGGTCTTGGAAAAAATAAAGGGGCAGTAGACTTCTAAGAATTTTCGTCTATTAGAACTAATTAATAGCGTAATCTACTGCTAGTTTAAGACATGTTAAGCTTTTAAGCATCCGGGCAATTAGTAAAGTCTCGCTTTTTTAAAAAAAGATTGTGGCTAAATAGTATTCAAGGGTCCGCGCTATCAGAAACTCTTACAGCCGATGTCATAATAGTCAAGTCGGTGAGATACTTCATGCAAACCCACTCTCTAGATTATGCTTTCTTATTAATCTATCACATAACTACACCATTTTCTTTCTCACCTTAAAGTAGTTAGTTAATTAATAGCAACTTTATTAATTAAATAAGCTTCGGGACTAGCACTCTGTATTATTACTCGTTTGAACTACTCGTTGTTATCAAACCTCGTATCAATGCCTCCGTTCCTTGACTTGGATAGAATAGCAATGACTATGGATTCATTGTTTTTGAATGGAGTGCCTATTGCATACGAGAGTCACGTCTTCAGAATCTCATCTCTTACACTGTCACCTTGCAGACTTTGCAAATTCAATATTAGCGATCAACACTTACTCCCTAAAAACAGTGCGTAAGCTCCCAAACTGCAAATACCATGATGAACTATGCTAAAAAGCATAATAGATACGAGACGAGATGAATATCCACAACCTGCACTTACTTCCCTCCTCTTCGGCGAGGTTTCAGCCCAGTGCTTCGACTGTCTATACCACTTATCGGATAATCCGACCTGTAACGGCTGTTCCTCTAAGCAACCTGCAACATCTCCGGTAGTTGGGACTTGGTGCCGCAAGTGCGTGTCAGGATGTCCTGCTTCCCCCCAAGGCATAGCACTGAGTTCCCAAGTTAGCTGCTAGAGAAAAGACCTATCGGGACTTATATAGTAAGCAAGATGCAGCATCTATATACTTAGATAGAAATATCTAGGAACTGCTTTTTACTGTAACATAATTCACAACACACTGTATAATTAAACCATAAATTAGTTACTTTTATTTCAATGCCCAATTGTTAGTAATAACGACTAGCTTCGTCTTTAAATAAGTCATGGTTGCTTCTCGACATCGAGTCAGTCCAAAAAGGTGATAAGAAGGCTAAAAAATGTTGCGGAGATGTACAACCCCACGTATAGGATTCCCCTTTGCCGCTTTAAGGGCGCTCTTCCACGAATATACCCTGAATTTTAGAACTTGAATATTAAATACAATTGGATTGTTATTGAGCATTTTCTAGATCTAGACGGGCGACAGTACTCCCTTGGCTTCAAAATATAGGAAATAGAGTGAGTGACCCCTCAATGCAGGTAACGCGCAATATGTCTGGCAGAACTGGGCCTTGAGCTTCGTTAGGTCCAACGGTTCAAGGCAAGTGTATTTACAATCAGCTATGGCGAGTATCTTCAGATAAGGATTGAAAGGAAAAACATAGATCGCCACTCCGCTGCTGACCTGGTCAGGGCCATGCCGCATTAACCATTAGGTCATCGGCATCGTACGTTCGGCAGTGGGTCTGATTAGGCTCAAACTTTAGGTATTACATCGTGTGATTTTGAAAACCTCCAGACTCTCGCCAAACCGCGTCATTGTATTTGCCTACTCTTGGCTCGGTATAATAACGTCCTAGAAGTTAATATTTTCTTTCACTGAGACTCACCATTAATCAGGGCTACCCCTTTTTGTTTCCCGTGTCAGTTACTATGTAGGAAGACAATTCAGGGGATTACTGCTGAAAAACCTTTAAGAATGACTGATTCTCGCCGAGCCTTTTACTTTATCCCATTCTGCAAAGATGGACGTCACGCACAAAAGCGCCATATATGCTGCAATAGCCCTTCTGTGCGCGACTAGTGTAGGTTCATGTAAGAAAGCAGGGGAAAATGGAGGCACGGGAAACTCGTCAAGACTAGGCATCATCGAGACATGGGAGATTGTACAAGAACAAATATTGGGTTTCGAATCACTTCAGAGCATTTTGCGTTCAATTTGTGGCATTCTCGATCCAGCCATCAGCAGACAGCATAGTGGGAAGATGAGGAACCTGTCATCATATTCAAGTTGCCGCCGGTATGCGAGCATCATTTGAAACTCTTGTGCATCAATTATTACTACATTCCACACCAAGCTGGAAATTGTGCAAAACCGCGTTCTTGCATGGGTTGGTCAGAAGTGGGCTCGGGGAAATCCGAAGAACCTCAAAAGTCGCAGGCCGCCGAAAGTCGCTCATTTATGGTCCGAGCTTCGGCTTGATCCTGCTCGGATATAATGCTAAGCCGCTCTTAACACAACTTTTGTTCTTGGTTGTGCCATCATGGTCACATGTCGGTGCTATTCAACAACAATTGTGATTGAATGCATGCCCAAGGTCTGGACGACGGGGCGCTCCACCAGCCAGATCAGTTGCATGGGGGGAAAAGTCTTTGCATCTACATGGATATGTTGCTTCCACGGCGACTTTTTGTTTGTGTGCAGCTCCTGCAGCCAAAAGTCACCGCAAACTCTGGTAATCAAGCGTGGCAGGTTGATATGCTAGCGCAGGAAGTACTCGATGTCGTCGCGGCTGGTTCTTCCCAAGAAATGTTTCCTTCAATCTGTTCTGGGGGTATTCTTTTTTTCTCAACGTAATGCCGTCGCAGGCGAGCCGTGGGAACGTTGATTTAAAGAAAACAGAAAAAAGAAAGACAAATAAGACGTATCAAAATGTTGAAAAGCTAACCGAAAGCTTCTCATGCATAGCCAATATCGATTACGCTTCAAGAAGTCACATATATTGTAACATTGAATTGTTAAATTGCTTAACTGTTAAACAGCGCCAAAGAGATTCACTAATCCCTAGGGAACTACACACTATCGTTCTGGAAAAACTTGGGAACGGCCTTAAGGGCTTGTTCCTTGTCTGTTTAGACCTCTCCCGTGATTCGCATTTGTATACATATAGGTTCCATTGAAAAACCTCAAGGGCTTGTATAGCTTGCCAAAAAAAAAAAAAAAAAAACCCTTGACTCTCAAGCCGCGCACGTAGCGCACAGTCCTTTCGCTCCAGTGGGATCGCTGAATCACCTGGACCAAATCGGTTGTTCCTCTACCGTTTTCAAGAGAGTAATCTGTGGGGTGGCTGTTATATGTATGGCTGTGAGTAGCGTCGAAGAAGAGAGTCATGATTGAACTACATGGAAAATCCTGTGACTGTCCTTCTTGAACTAAATGTAGGGTCTTAAGCCGATAATGCCCATGTTCTTTGTAAGGCCTTGATCTAAGCTAGATGTCCTTTGTACTACATGAAAGAAATTGAAGTTCGGCTGCGACCCGCATCATTAATTATTCATCGTTAGCAGTCCTGTTTGGCACAGTTTTATAAATTCAATATTTTATAGACATAATATAATTCCTAATTACATTGATGTTTGGGTAGTTCTCAGACAGAAAGAAAATATAGTATTATCACGCACATTTGTATTCATCGTTACTGACTGTCGCGTTGTGGAGGCACGTAACTTTCATCGTCTTGTCCTGAGCTGTTGTTGAATTTCAATCACGCTTACATCCTAGCTACAGTTCTTATCGGTGTTCGGATGTTATGTCGCCAGGGACAAGGAACCAAGCGTGTTACGAAGCCGATTACGACTTACGTTATTTTGCGGGCCGTTAAGTGGTTGGGACAAAATCTACCGGTATTATCATGGCGAGAACGATGTTGCATCGCTTTTCTGTTACGAGCAGGTCAGGGCAACCAACTGTGGCACAAAGCAAAAGCTTCGGTAATGATGCACCTGCATCATTATCCCCTGTTCTGCACTATATAGTTACGCCGGCCAGCACCTAACTGGTTAGGCCGTAACATTTTCTGGTCAAAATAAGTTTTCTAAAGTGATGCCTGTCATGCATGTGAGAGTACTGTGCGGACATCAAGTATGCACTGAGTTTGGTAAATGCATGAAGCTAGGCAATGAGGTATGTTTCATGACTGCGAGACTAAATGTAATTTGCGCGAGACTAGACCAGCATTAAAACCCAGGCTTCTAGCTCATTTTCCAAACACAAAGAACGCAAACTTCTCATTATCTAATTTATGTAAACGGGGGAGTGCCAAATAGCCTAAACCTTTTTTTTCTTCATCTCGCTGGAGCACCAGAGCAGCAACATCACGATGCCTCCTTCGAGGGGCAGCTTCAGTAAAGGAAGAATAACGTTGACCGGCGCTGAAGAGACACTTCTTCTCACACTCCTCGCTCGAGCTAAAGACGCAGAATCGCCTCGTCCAGCGTTGAACGATGAATTCGCCCTCAACCTCGTCTCTCAGATTCAGGACCAGGGATACGACTTTAGGCGAACTACTGCGGGCAGTAAGCATGCAGCGTTCCTCATCAGCGGGGTGTGTATGCGGGCCCGTATGTTTGATATGTGGACCGAGAAGTTCCTGGCCAGGAATCCGGGTCCCGCTACTGTCTTGCATCTAGCCTGTGGAATGGACACACGGAGTTTACGCGTTAAGTGGCAGGGAGAAGGCCGATTGTGGATCGATGCCGACAGAGAAAACGCTATCGAACTACGGCGAAAGATGGTGAAGTCATCAAAGCTCATTAACGGTCCGGATCTGGACCAAAGCGATTACCGACTTATCACACTCGATATTCACAGCGATTCGTTCTTGAATGACTGCCAGATTCCAGATCAACCCGTGTTGATTCTATTCGAGGGACTTACATCATATCTTACGAACGAGGAGATGTACAACTTGCTACGGCGGATAGTGGACTACTTCCAGCAACGTGGGGTTCACGGTGAAATTCATTTTGATGCTGTTGGGCCCGCTATGTATTTCTACGCGAACTACTGGTTCAACACACCGTTCAAAATGATGGGTACGCGGATCACTTACTATCTGTATGACCCAAAGGCATTGGAGCGAAGGATTATGGGTCTGAGATTCAAAGAACGTATGTTCGGATTACCAGAACTTCTAACTATAGGGACTTATGGGTGGGTCATGAGATTTCTGGGATGGCTTTTTGACTTTCTTGGAATCAGTAACTGTGTTGGAGGAGGTTATAAATTCGAGTTCTAAGACGCGGGAAACAACGAGCTTTTCTGCAAGCTTTTCTTTTTCAATCTTCCCTAAGGAAACTTATTGAACCTCCTTGTCTGAGTCGCCTCCCGTCTCCTAGCCATAGACAAAATGGATTCTCGTTATTCCTAACATTTCAGCTCTGAGGGTTCCTTGTGTTCAAGATGCAAACTCCGCGATTGTCGGTACGACGACCTGTAGTGCCTGCTCTGCCCCTCAACCACATACTCTCTTGCCCCCTACGCCCGTGTCACTCCCTACCTGTCAGGTTTGCCTAACTATGTTGTGATCACTCCGCCCGCCAGGGAAAGTTCGTGCCATAAACGAAATTACCTAGAATAACCATCAAGCTTCGAATGCCACTAACGAACTTACTTAAAAATGTTATTACGCAGCTGTGAGTCGCTGAACATAAAGCAATCACGAGATATGAGTGCAAGTAGTTAACTTGGCTTACCAACCAGACTAGATAAAGCCAGGCGCTCCCACAACGATCCTCAAATGGTAACCAGATGAATGATTAACGCTTGATCTTAAGAGGAAGGGTATCGCATGTGAAACTGCATGAAGTAGGCGGGGTCCATTCTCCCAGTCATAAATGTCCCTCCATCTCATTTTCAATTCCTCGATCTCTAGTGAACTCACTCGTTCTTACACAATCTACCTTGCTTTGCGTTTTCACTAGGTAAGGGCAGACCCTAACCGTCAGAGGTTTCAAGATGTCATCACTTTTCAATTGCTACTCAAAAATAGGATTCGTCCCACCACATCGAAGTCGTGACGAAGATTGTGCCGGAGCATTCCGACGTATTCAAAATTAACTTAACAATCCCAGAAGGTTTTGAGTCTCTTGTCTCGACTGGCCTAGATCCGAAATAACCAATCACGCACCTACCATACCGAAATGCAATGTTCGTCGCAACCAGAGAGGAATCATAAGTATACGAATAAGAGTCCGAATCGAGGGAGGAACCGCCTTGTCGGGTCGCTGTAACCCTAATGAGATTGTTATTAAAGCATAACCTTTCCCAACAGGATTATGTTTTAGCTTTTAATGCATAGTCGGCAATGTTGCACAGTCGCAGAAAGATTTGCGTCCATAGTTATTCTCTTGGCTCCGTTTTGGTTAGTGACGAAAGGAAATGCGAGTTTGCATGCTGAAAATGCCTAAAAGAACCTTCAAGCTTGCTTTTGAATCTTTGCTATAAAACCCTGCCCTCCATCATCGTAGCATCTTCAGATAAACCAATCCAGCCTTTTCACGACTCGATCCTCTTATTTCGGACTCCCCAAGCCTTATAAAAAATCTACCGCAGCTTTCCGGCTTTTGACCTCAAATCTTTTCCATATTCGAATCTACATAACAAATTTTTACAATGGTTGCGGCAATCCTTAGTCTTGATTTCGACATCAGTCAAGAAGCTACGACGTTTTGGGAGCAAGCAATCCTACCTCCTCTCGTCTCCCTTATGCAGAGTGCTGGGTACTCTATTACGGACCAAGAACACTATGTCGGATTTATTAACCAGTTCGTTGTTCCTTCGTTAGGTCCTCGCCCGAAAAACGCCAAGACACCAACTGGTACCAAGATACCTCATTTTGACAGCTTCTGTAACGATGACTTCACGCCAGCCGAGATCAGCTGGAACATTGCTGCCAATAAATCGACTATCAGGGTTGGTTTCGAGCCGATTGGAATCTTTGCTGGGACGGCAAAAGACCCTTTTAATCAAATCGAGCCCGGAGTAGCCATTTCACGTCTACTGCGTCAACATGACCGCAACAGTTCTACCGAGGTGCAATTGTGGGAGCTCTTGAAGACGCACTTTCATGTTGCCTCCAACAACGAAGTGGCGTCTAGGATGGCACCTGGTGATCACAAAACGAGTAATACCATCTCGTTCGACCTGCAGGGCAAATGGCCGAGCCCAAAGTTATACTTTTATGCTACCCCTATTTCCCTACTCACAGACACCTCGACTGATGACATCATTACCACTGCTGTCACGCAACTACCGCTTAATCTTGAGCCATCATTCCGTTACGTTCGTCTGTTTCTTGAAAATGAGCAGCATAACCACAACTCCCCGCGTCTAGAGCTTCTCTCTGTTGACGCCGTGTGTCCTACCGACGCCCGTATTAAATTGTATATGCGCACCAAGGACACATCCTTCGATCGGGTGAAGGAGATATACACATTAAAGGGCGCACTTAATGGTCCGGAGATTGATGCGGGCCTTAACCTCATCCGGTTGTTTTATTTACATGTACTGGGAATTTCTGCTCCTGGAGATAATCTGCCTTGCTGCAAGCACCTAACAGCGGGTATCGGATTTAACATGGAGATTATGCACAACCGACCGGTGCCTATACCAAAGGTATATATTCCTATACGCCACTACGGTGGAACAGATCTCCGAATTGCCCAATCACTCAGCAACTTCTTCCGCGCTTGTGGGTTGCAGCAAGCGGCTGATAATTATCTTGACGCTCTGCGCAATGCTTTGTAAGTTCCTCTTTTTATTAGTAATGTCGTCCTACTGATTTTTTTGGAGCCAAAATCAGGACTTTTCGGATACGATTGGAAGGCAGACCTATGCTGCCTTGTCATACAACAACAATGGACCCTATGTGACCATATACTATAATTTGATGACGTTTTCTACGGGCAAAGAGCGGGATGAGGAAGGTAGGCTTGTGGGACCTGCAGTTAGAAAGCCGCATCACTACTTTTATTCACAGCTTTGAAAGGTAAAACTAATGCTTACACAAACTGTCACATTATACCGAGCGGCGGGAGCTATGCATTTGAAGAATGACCATTAAAACTTTAACACACACCTCAAGGGTTCATTAGCATCCCACGACTGCAGAATGACGTCAAAAACTCCTACCCACATGAATTTGGATCTTTTTTCAAGAATCACGGTTCCCAAGCATTTAGCTAGATGTGTTAAGCCAGTGATTTACCACACAGACTTGTAAGGAATCAACCATGCTGACCCATGCGTAAGGTTCTCGAGGTAAATATGTAGAGTAACTCACCTCAAGCAACGGTTCAACCGTTATCTTAAGAGCGGATTGCCGTTAGACCTGTGCACAACAAGGCATTGGTTATCCAAGAAAACAAAGGATTGATGACAGCTTGGCTTATCTGGCCACAGACAGCACGCTGTGCAATGACGGCAACGAAAGGTAGTGATGGGTTTCAGTCATACCTATGTTGCAGCTAAGATCTGCGACATTATTGATGACGACAAATAGTTTAGTCCCAAGAGACTTCCGTAGACGATGTAAGTCTAAACTATTAACATTAGTTGACATCAGCCCTGACATTGCATGCACACAGAGATATCGATTAGCCTAAGAGTTGAATAGAAAATAAGGGCGAATGTTTGTGGTTGACATATCTGACCAAGTCCTATTTACAAGTGCGCATATCTTCCAAAGGATGGAATGCAAAGCTACTCTACTTCCAATAGATAGTAATTAGGCGAGTTTGCACTAATGGTCTGGCAGCTAAGCACCATAACACAATCCAATCAATGTTACTGTTGGAATAGGGCAAATGTGAGGCAACTGAAGACAGCTAGCCACTGGCCAGCTCAGCCACAACGAGGGGCATATCGTACTTCATCTTGCGGCTGGCCACCCAGATAAATCTCCATCTCCATAACCAACAACACCAGCAATATCACCACTTTCCGGGTGACCGCTACTACCCACGTTACTCAATCAAGTATATCCCCTACCCCGTGTGAGTCTAACAGTTACAACGGTGATTATGATCCGTTTGTGTCTCGGCTTCGCTTAGCACCTGAGGTACATAGGGTCTTGTCTACATACAACCACCCCATTGGCGAGGCTCGTTGCGCCCTTATCATTCACAACTGATCAATGTTAGATTGGATTTGCTAACTTGGATTTAGATAGACCAACTTACGGCGTGGGGTAGTAACTACAGCTGTATCCTTGATACCGTATTCCTCAGTCTCCGTGCATTTGATCCATTTCCAGGTGATCTTCTGGCCTCCAGGAAAGCCCAGCTCAGTGGCCCGGTTCCGTAGAGCCCAGTCAATGTCACCCCTGGAGATAGGAGTAGGGATACCATCGCCGAAGCAGTAGGTATCAACAGCAGCTACCAATTGGGAGCCAAGGAGAGAAAAGAGGAATGTGGCCTTCATTGTAAGGTCGAGGTTAGCGGTGATGAGCAGCGAGTGTTGGTTAATTGGACAGAAGCACCAAATGAGTGGATTTTAGAATAGTGGTTCAATTCATGATTTCCTTTGAGAGCACACCAGGAGCATTTATATCTGTTGCGCCTAGCGCTAACCCATCGTGTAAATGACTCGCATTCATTAAGGCTAATCTGGAGCCGAACTTTATCTTCCCGCAACTATTGATGTTGTATGGCGATTCAGTCGTTCCTCTGAACCCGCGAGTCAGCCCTAATTAGAATTGAGTTTTGCTTCACCCCGTGTCTACTTAATATATGTGGATTCCGTCCTTTTTCCAAGGTAATCGAAAGAGGGTTAAACGTAACTATTTGAAGGGGCTGATTGATACAAGCTAGTAAGTCGGAGGTAAAGAGTAACTTAACAAATAAAGCTTTTTTTCAGTATTACAAATATACCTAGGAAACCTAAGACTGCGTAGGCCGCGTTAATCTGATAAAAGCACTTAGATTACTTCTGAAAGCCTATTATACGTTGTCACAGGCTATTTTTGGGCTAATAGTCCTTAACTACCAACACGTGAGATCACAGTTGGCTATAGAATACCTTGTCATTCTTTAGTCTGTCCTCTACCACAGGAGAGGTTGATTATGAATACCTACAAATAGCTTAACCTACTTTTACTAGTACTTTTCTGTTTTACTGCTTACTCGTTCAGCTACACTGCTTAGTTGTTCTGCTTGACTGCTCTCTGCGCGCCGCCTCACCGTCGCCCCGCGCCACTCCGCAACACACCCATGCAACTGGCCCGGTAGCACCGCAGCCTATATTGCCTATCAGACCCGGAACGGCTACTAGACAAACTGTGTCATACGTTCTTCACTGTAGTATATATAATTCTGTCAGTATTACGTAATAACGATAAGTTACTTTTTTAAAGGAATTAAGAGACATCCCTTACCAGGCAACATGGAAATCATAAGTAGGTTCTTGTTTAAGTTAGATGTCTATTTTGAAGGGACTATAGGAGGTCTAATAGAAAATTGCGGCGAACACAGCTGTGCGGAGACAGGACATGAAACGTGTGGTTAACTATAGGAAGTCTAAATACAAAGGAAAATAGATAGGTACATATACCCCTGTGATGGGCGCAGAGCAAAGTCGGCCCGCACGAAGTCGTCCCAAGCGAAGTCGGCCAAGACGAGTCCTCCGCGACAAAAATCAGTAGAGATTCTTTACAAATTTCCTACTAAGTTAAATAAGTAATTTTAAGAATATTTTTGTGATCCTCTTATGAGTAACACCTACCTACTGTAAAGGGCTAAGGTCAATCCACCAAGTAGCAACAAACACAATAGCTACACATGCAACAAAGAAGGTGTACAGCTCAACGAAGCCAACTTCGAAATGTCCCCGCTGGATCGTTCCCATTACTTCAGGGATGGGATAACGTGCACCATTCTTTCCTTTCTTCCCCAGTAATCTGTCTCGCTCTGGAACTTGAGGCGGGTAGAGGGCATACTTGATTGGGACCATGCACGCCAGCGTTGTCGAGATCCAGGGATGCGTGGGCCAAATAACTTTCTGGAGAAGTCGAACGCAGAGCCTATTAAACTCCTGGCTACCGTTATTAGTCTCAAGAGAATGCTCGCGAAAGGCCCGCGAGAAGCGGATGCACGCTCCCAGACTGAACGCAAGAACAACGAGCGCATGGACCCATGCACCGCAGCCAAAGATGATATGATGTATTCGCTTGAGGAGTGGAGCTCTCCGGTTTGGGTCCCGTTCGTGGTTAGTGTTGCTGATGCTTCCCGTCGGAGTGAAGGTGGTAGTTTTACCTCCGAAGCTTTTTGGGAGAATGAACGATCTAACCCATGCTACAGTTCCGTCTGCGGATTAGTTCATTAGAGATTGTTAAAGCTTGAGCAATGCCTAATGAAAACTTACAGGGGGCGAGATAAAGAGCTTGAGCGGTCTCCCAGATAGCTGCACGATAACCACATAAAACAGCAAGGTGCACATCGTGTAGCCAGCGAAGAAGAATAATACCACAGTGAATTCGTAGTAGTTTCCGCATTTCGACAAGATCTCGCCAGTAGACGAGATCAGCATCGGTCATAAAAACCAATGCTACGAGTATTAGGCTCAGGGTCGCCATCTGAGTACGCAGATGTACACTTAACCCCTGAGCAAATCCAACTAGGACTTGCCTTCGTGTCTGGTTTTTGGTTCAAGATCTCATGACGAAGAAGCCAAACTTGATAGCCATCTGACAGCCTCCAATATACTATTTCAAAGTCAGAATGTTGGGCCTGGAAGAAACTTAAGGTGACAGTTATACCCATCTAGTCATTTGCTTGACATGAGCAGCATACGTATCGGGCACAAGACCCCACTGAAGGGCTTCAGGAATATAGCTCGTTTTCCAACCTTCGGCCATGAAGATCATGGAGCTGGTGATGTCCTCAGTCAGAACGTCTGTCGGAAATCCGCCTATGTCGTCAATCGCCTCTCGTCTCATAACCCAGCCTGAACCGAGGTTGAATCCAGACCCAGCCAGTCCGCAGACCAAATCTCGACAGTACCAGCTGAATTTGTTTGTCTGGAAGAGGGGATCGTTGCTTGGAACATTGTAGAAATGCTAGAAGCATTCTCAAGTTAAATAAAATAGATAATAAGTGCGCCGAGATTATACTTACTTGGGCTGGACAGACCACTCCCGTTTTCCTATCACGTATTATATGAGCAGTGATACAACGCAGCCACCTTGTCTCCGGAATCATGTCAGCATCTAGACCAGCTACAAGCTCAGAAGCGCCGCCAGGCAAAAGCCCGGCAAATTTGATTGCTTCATTGAGATTACCTGCTTTCCAGCCCCCGAGTCTCGAACGGGCAGTGTAATAGAGATTTGGATGTCCGATGGCAAGCCGGTGTACCCAATCTTCTAACACTTTGGACCTACCGTCATCTGCAACAATTACTTTGTAGCGATCGTTTGGATACTCTACGCTCAGAGCCGCCCGTACAGTGTCTTTGACAATGTCAATCTTCTCGTTGCAGACTGTCACTATGACGTCCACGGACGGAACGTTATCACCCAGCAACTGCAATTGAGGTTGCCATCGTGCTGTGAGGGCACCGCACTTTATGAGAACGTGAAGTATGCAGTCCACTGCAAGGAAACATCAGATCCTATTCTCGAGGGAGGTGGACAGAGATAATCACCAGTACAAATGACTTCCCATAGCACCACACCCCAAGCCAGAAGAAGACGGCCAAGAAGAAGCTTGTCCTCGTTTCCGAAGTAGTAGAGAGTTTGAAGCTGGACGCGAGAACCCCAGAATGCGAGCATTTGAGGTGCGAGGGCGGTCAAGAAGAAAAGGCGCGCAACATTTCGGCGCCAAGGAGAGACGTTCATGAAGTCCCGGTATTTGTTGTCCTGAACATGGTCGATAAACATCGAGTCCTCGTCTACAACGTCGTTTTTGAAGCTGTAGATAGGAGGTGAGCTTAGCCTGGACTCACGTTGGCTTTCTCTCACTTTGCTGCCAGAACAGCGTTTGGGAGCCTCATTCATCTCGCTAAGGTTTATCTCGGTCAGTTAAGTTTTTTCAGTTTTTTTTGGCAATTCAACGAGGATGAATCCGACGTATTTTATGGGACATAAGAAGATAATAGCGTCTGTTACACCGTGAGCGTGTTGGCTAAGATTTTGAGGGGCCTCGTAATCACAAGACGTATCGCGTAAAATCTCTTAGCGATATCTTCGTTATATACTACGCTATTCACTACATCTCATGTGTTTGTCTTGGACTGTTTATCAACTGAGACGCAGCAGTCAGTTTGTCACCGACAATCCTGCCGCTGACGTTGCCTCACACATTCATTGACCAAAATGGAGGTCACTGAAGAGGATGCATGCTGCACGATCCTTCACGCAGATATTTTATCGACGGGCATATAACTCCTTACAATATATGATAAGAAAACTGAAACCCTTGCTGATAGATGATCTGGACCGAAAACATTGTTCACCCCAACGGTCCTCAATCTTCCTAAACAAGGCATTATGACTCGAAACGAACAGACTTTGACGCAAAAATGGTTGAGAGAGCCCCTTTGGTTGGCTGAGATATAACCTTCAGATTGAATCCGAAGAACTCAGCATTAATACGGCAGAGCACGGCTGGAACATTCCATCTATAATGCCAGCTGACTGCAACCAAGGGAGTCTGACGAGAACGCTTATCTGTTCGAGGTTAGTCTGATAAGCGTAACTGACGTGTACAATCGCCTGGCCTACAAGGCAACGAAGGATCGAAGTCAGATGGGCGGCTCATGCAGGATTAGCCAATTACGGCTGAAGCATTGCTCGAGGCGAGGTCGTGACACAACAGCTGATAGCAAAAGTCCCCGTCGTACAACTGCATGCCGCACTGTGCATCATGACAATGCGACATAGGGAATTGGGTGTGCCGTACCCATCAGGTACAAACCACCGATGAACTGTGAATAGAGCAAATCCTTGATCAAATATAACTCTCATCAAGCAGACAGAACTTCCTTATACCCAGATCACATCACGCAACGAAGGATTCGTGCTCTCTTGGCAGACATCAAATACTTTAACAACCTTTGATTTGAATAAATAATAAATGATACTTGCCACCAAAACACGCTGTACGCTCTTGGGTTCTTTTTTCTTTTTTCTATTATACTACCTGTTATCTACCCGACTCCTCATATCGACTTTGTCAGTATGGCACACTGCAACAAATCCTTCAATCGTAGGGCGATGGGAGATTAGCGTCCCTGTCCCTTTGGTTCCTGTTGCTGCGGCTGTTCTGGGCCGTACAGGAGAGGTGCTTTTGTGGGCAGCAGACAACTCGGGCTCATTTGGAACCCAGAATCGAACGGCGTCCGCCATTTACAATCCACAGACAAGACTAGGGTCCGGCAAGATTATCTCTGAAACCGGACACAACATGTTTTGCCCTGGACTTTCACTCGATGTGTCTGGAGATGTGATGGTGACTGGAGGAAGCACTTCCAATCACACAAGCATCTATCGCTCTGCAAGTCTGTCTTGGGAGGCTGTTGCAGGTATGACCGTTGGACGCGGTTATCATGCGCAGGCTACACTCTCTGATGGTAAGATATTCACCATCGGGGGGTCCTGGTCTGGTGGAGTAAAAGAAAAGAACGGCGAAATTTTTGACCCACAGACCAGGGCTTGGGTGCCCCTGCCCGGATGCCGGGTAGAGCCATTGCTCACGGCCGACGGCAGAGGCACTTTTGCGGCAGACAACCATGCCTGGCTCTTTGCGTGGAAAAATGGCTCTGTATTCCAAGCAGGACCATCAACGGCTATGAATTGGTATGATGCTGGCGGTGCGGATGCTTTGGGTCGTCAAGCTCCAGCTTTTAGCCGTGGTCAAAACAACGACGCCATGAACGGCAACGCAGTCATGTATGATGCGAACCGAGGCAAGATTCTTACATTAGGCGGGGCACCTAGTTACGACCACTCTCCAGCAAGATCCGCCGCCTATGAAGTCACGATTTCGGATCCGTTCAGGACAGTCATTGTTGAGGAGCTTGAGCCAATGTATACTCCTCGTACCTATGCAAATAGTGTGGTACTTCCTACAGGCGACGTGTTTGTCAACGGTGGAGCAAGTTACGCTCTTCAGTGGACGGATGCCAATGCGACATGGTATCCTGAGTTATGGAGCGCCAAAACCAGAAAGTTCACACGTCTTGCGCGCATGACAGTCCCTCGAACATACCACAGCGTTGCGGTGCTGCTTCCGGATGCCACCGTGCTGACGGGTGGAGGTGGGCTTTGCTGGGAGCCGTGTGAGGAAATACCTCAGTGGGAGATAGAAAGCGATCATTTCGACGTGCAAGTTTTTCTTCCGCCTTACCTGTTCAAGACAGATGGAAAGACCTTCGCAACGAGGCCACGAATTGTCGGGGAACTGAAAAAAGAGGTGAAGTTGGGAGACCGTCTTATGGTTCGAACATATATGGACGTGACACAGTTTGATATGGTTCGTTATGGCTCGTCTACTCACTCTATTAATACCGACCAAAGGAGAGTCGTGTTGAAATCTCTTCCCAGAGAGAGATCTGGAGAGCTGGGTTGGAGCTACGATGTCAAGATACCATCTGATCCTGGAGTTGTCGTTCCCGGATACTGGATGTTATTTGCAACCAGTTCAAAAGGGGTGCCATCTGTAGCGAAGACATTGCTGCTCCATGTCTGATACACCTAAATGACTACAAATGGGATCTTTTAGAATAAGATAGACAACATATGATGCTTTATTCTGTTTTTCCATAAAGAGCGACAGTTAGATACAATAGGACTAAGAACTGTCTTGCTTCAGCCTTGTACCTGTGGGAACGAAACTTCTCTACTTGTCGTAGCTCTCAACCAATGCATGGGATATCAGCGTCCATTCCTTCAGAGGCACGAGCTCCGGCAACGATGCCTCCCAATCTTCAGTCCACCTGGGTGAGAGAATTACTGCAATAGTGCTATTGACAGATAGAACCTCGATGGCCAAAACACTAACACCAGGATTTGGCATGTCTTTCAAACTCCCCTTGACTCGAGAGCCGCCAAGAGACACGGGTTCGAGAGTCTGAAATGTGGCATTCACTGGGGACTGGAGAACTACATTCAGTATCTTGTTGTTGAGTTCTAAATCTAGACTTCATCAGCCGGCAAAAGTTAAATCTAAGTGTTTAGAACTGCACTCACGAGCTATTCTCCGATCTTTTGAGTATGAGATGCTAGCATTGGTGTGCATCCGCCACAGGCTAGTAAATGGTGCAGTTTCAATCTCGTCCTGAATCAAGACCTGCTTCCGGTCATTAAGCATCCGCAAACCACGATGGAAGCTCGTTCCGTTGTAAGCAGACGTTAAGTCGGCAATCCAGTACGCTGTACTCTCGATCTGGTTAGGGGCGCCCGTTATCTCAGTTGATTCGAACCATGTATATGGTTCAGCATTCGCAATTTGATTCTCGCCATCCATGACCACAGTATTTTGTCCCTCGGTCCCACAGCGGTAATATTTCCAACGCTTGCTGTCCTGTCTTTCACTCGAAAAGTAACCTTCTGCCAGATAGTCATCATGGCACAACTCGCCAGCCCATCGCTCACCCATTGCGTCAAGAACAAAGTCGCCCGCATCAAGATTGCCATCTGTAATGATCCATCAGCCTCGAAGTTTGTTTCATGCCGGAAACACATACGCGATGCGTGATCTGTCATGCGTCCTGCTTTCATACCAACAAACAATCCCTCCGGGCTGGTCCAAGTAGACCTCATGGAAACCCATGCATCAGCACGGTCTGGAAAGTTCCGATCCAGCGGCAAGCCATAGTACCAGTCTCCAGACACATCAGGTCTATACCATAGGAGACTTAATGGGTCAGCTGCATCGAGGCGGTCTCTCTGGTACAGTATCGGCATTGGATCGGCATATTCTTTGCCATAAAACAGAAGAGCATTCGCCGTTGCAGTGAGCTTTACTGGACCACAATCTCCATAATTGAACTTTTCAGTCATCCCATAATTGTAAATATGGAACAAAGATGTGTTTTGGAAACCTGCACTTGCAGTTAGGAGTTGGTGTGTACTGCCTGTAGCTGTCTGTAGTGCAGAGGTAAGTTGAGCATGCGCTTGAGTTCCAAAATACCTACATACCCATCGAATGTTTAGTTCAAGTTACTCAAGACCATGGTGGACTTACCAGTAGTCCGGGGTTTCGGCCCATGTTCCATCTGACTCCACGGCTTGGGCGCAGTATTGCCGAGCATTATTAACAGCAAGCGGAAGCAGCTGTCGCGCGATTCCCGTTGGATCTTCATGATATACAGCCAGTGCACCGATAATCATGCCTCCGTTGGTCACGCCTGACTCCCAAATCAGAATATGCCAAATCTAACTCGTGGCATAGGTTGAAGTACATACAATTCCAGTTGGATCTGACTTCGAGGAACCACTCAGATCGCTCATAGGCCTCCAGTACCTTTGAAAGACCCAATGAAACAATGGACCACATGATTGCATCTTTTTCTTCAACACTCCACGCGTCGTAGAGCCAATCATATGCATAACTGAATGCGACTAGAAACTCGCCTACGTCAAGCCAGTGCCTGAAGGTTGATTAAGTTAAAATTGGAGCAAGACTGAAATTAGAATCGGGGTGACACTTACGCTGTATTCCAATTGTCTCCTTTAGCCCCAAAATAGTGGGAAGAGTTCCCTGAGGCTACAGCTAATTCTTGCCAAATCCTGTCTTTCCATATCAAGTCATGGGACATGCGATAAGTATATGCCCAGTTTTTGATGCGCAGCTGTAATTCTCTCGCCACGTCAAGGACTCCACTCCCAGCGAGAGACCCATCGATGGAGTAATTAACCAGCGGTTTGTCGTGCAACTCGATAGCTCGACCGAAAATACTGGTGTTCCATGTAACAAGATAAGGGTTTTTTTGGATGAGAAGAGATAGGTCACTCCATTTCTTTCGTCCTGCAAAGAGTCGTGGATGTGTCGGCAGAACCTTGAACAAGGGCTGAGATATTGGGGATGGTCGGGTTCTTTCAGCGTCTGCTGCAGAGATGTGTAGAAATACTGGACACTCATGTTGTACCTTCTGTTTATAAATAGGAATGCCGTCTTTGTTGTAAGATTCAAAGGCGACACTTCCGCCAGTTTCGTAAGTGGTTTGAGAATGAAAAGTTGTGCGGAGATTGACGTGATCTGCGGGATCTCGGAAGAAAAATTGTACGCCCAGAAGAAGTGTCAACGAAACAAAACATAAGGCGAAGGCAAACTGCAACGGCCTCAAAATTTTTCTATGCATAACGGACGTATTCTATGACTGCTTCGGACCTGGTTCTTTCCTGAGTTCGTGCGCCGGTTTGTCAAGGTTGTCACATACCGAAATCAAAATTATCAATTCACACGACATTATGTAGGTGAACGTGAACACCCTGAGCGATCATGTCCACAGAATATTGAGTCTAGAGACGGAAATCTTTTTCTATCTTCGCTTTTTCCTCATTGCACACCATGTCAGCCGAACTAGCTGCTTACAGGATTCACATCGTGGCCTGTATCCATACATCCTTCGAGGACAGGCTCACTCACTACAGTGCGAAGGAGCTATGATCACGGTGCATTTCTGCATGCATGTGCCCATGGCTGCAGTTGCCACGTACGACCTTTCTGCATGCGGGATTTTTTTGTCAATTAATCCTAACTACTTTTGTGCTCGGTATTCAAAGAAAAAAAAAGAAAAAAAAGACCAGAGCTCGGGTTGCAAACAAGGGGCCGGCGACCGTGTTGTTCCATAATAAAACCCCATGAAAAAGCATCTTATGTAAACCAGGAAAATCACCCCAGAGGGCATGATGGTGGACTGCCCAACATGAACGAATAACTGAATCTGTTTACTTGCATATTCCAGATTTTTTAGTTTAAAAGGGTAATAGAAGCGTCCAGTAGTTTCTTGGGTTTACTACCAGACCATATTGCTTCTCTTGTTGAAAGCAAAAGGCCACATCCAAGCTAAGCACAGTATTTAACTCGAGGTTCTGGCTTGCAATCCTTCGTATCTGAAGTCTACCTTGGTTATCATGCGCCGCGTGAGACTCTAAGGCGTAAAAACATCTTGCATCCCATTCTCAAACATCTAACCATGGGATTACAGACGAACTTTCAATCACAAAGCAATGGCATGTCATGATGACACTATTTCATAACTCAAGCTGTCCAGCTTGTTTGCAGTGATGTTTGTACAAGCCACAGCATTAAATACAAAAGCACGTCTACGGATGTTTGTCAGATGTTCTACCAAAAGAAAGAGCCATTCAATTTGGAGGAGATAAGACTTCTTCTACTTGATGAAAAAGTCCATAAAGCAGTTATTGTGGCAGGTCTTTGGTCTTCTACCGAGCAGGGCTCTTTATCAATTTATGTCTTGGTACTTTAACTTCTAACCTCTTGTGACACAATGGACACTGGCATGGAGAGGGACCCGTAGTGTCATATTACAAAGACTATATACAAAATTCGTGCTGTATTCATTGCAAAAAGCAAGACCTTGTAGGTGTGATGAACCCTAGCGTCTCCAAGGTGAAGTGTAAAAGTGGTTGGTTTTTTAGAAGCTAACTACGAGCCGCTTCAGCGGTTAGAAATAGGTGTACAGAATGGCCTGTGCGCCTGATTAGCCACATATGTGGCTGATATCAACTTCATACGGCTCGTGGGAGCTATCCTGCTTCACGACAGTAGGTATGCGCATCTGCAAGGAAGTACACATCATTTGATCATGAGTTTGCCTCTGTTGGAGGCAGAGCTAGCACACCTTTCCTGTGTTATCTCCGTTCCAAACCATCGCATGAGTGCACCCAGGACTGAGAGTATGTCTCTCTGTAGAAAATCCTTCCAAACGCCACGGGTAGATTGAACATACGGTGAGGGCTATCTTTCTCTTGTTAATCAGCATACGCTGGCTGGGAGTGGACGTTTTCCCTCACATCGCTGACACGAAGCTGCAGGGCTTTAAGTACGGACTACGGCCCAAAGACTGGGATTTGATCTAACATCTGGACCCCGAAGAGCTTGTTTGGCAATCCTAGGAAACACTTGATAACATCCCTCCATCCACTCCGGGTACTTGGTCTGCTGAATGAAGGTAAGAACGAGGTTGAGGCTAATACTCTTATTTGATTGTCAGCAACAAGTCGTTGAGTATGTTTCTATTACATTACGTTTGACTGGATTAACGTTTGATGCCGTGTAAAATCTGTCTGGGACGATTCTTCCCGAACGACTTCGGGTTGCATTCCCCTTACCAGAGTTTTTCATACCCGTCCTATCTATTTCCCATTGTATCTAAAAAGCCACACCACAAACCACACGTTTCCAATTTTTACTTCTCTGTGAATTTGATCGCAACAGTTTACTTGTAAACGGAGTAAAAGACATCTTTGGCGTGATTTTTGTGGCGACCAGAAAAGTTAATTTGTGCTTAGTAACCCAAGGCTTGAGCTTTAACTATTTCTGTTCAGATCCTAAGCCCGAGTGCCGTATAATTCGCTACAATTTAGAAGTCAAAGTTTCTTCCTCGAAGGCTTTGAAGTCAGGACGGAGTGCTCTCGCTTCCTTGCAACCTAACTCCTCTTTGCGCTCACCACCTCTTAGAGTCTCCTCACTCTTCCAACCCCAAGCCAAGTCTTTTTCTTCACCATTGCTCTTGCCATTCAGCACATTACACACATACTTTCCTACAATTGGCATTGACCTATGTTCTCATGTGTTAATGCATATGTTCTTCAAGGCTTTTCAACAAGGACCAGTCGTACTTGTAGCTGCTGAAATTTCCACCTACGACAAGATGAAGGTTCTGCAATTGTGGATGCGGATGCTTACACAAAAGCCAGTCACCTGTCGGTGTTTTCGTGTCCCAGCAGACACGCCATCGTTCTGGCTTCTGCTCTCGGGCAAAGTGAGGTATGAACAAGCGCAAGAGCTCACTGGTTGCAGCTTTTAGTTTATCGGGGACATCTTCTTGGAATCGATTCGAGGGAACAGATATCTGATGTCCAGCTTTTGTAGTGACCATGTTGACAAATTCCGTGCTCAGATCGTTGATTTTCAGCGTTCGATTCTCACGAGATGGGGGCGTTAATATAGCTTGGTGTCGGTAGACAATGATGGGCATGTCGGCCTCACACAAGCGGTTCGTTGCTTCTGCTGAGAGTGTGTAATATACCGACAGCCTTCCTACGGCCTTTATCTGGCGTTCGATACGATCTTGCGCTTGAACATGAAGCACGTCTTCGATCGATGTAAGGATACTGCTTGTCCATGCCCCCGCTGCTAGCACAATCTGGTCCGCCGTGAAAGTCCGGTTGTTGCTAGTACGGGCGCCTACCAACTTCTGGCGTCTAATATCAAACACCAGTTCTTCAACCTCGCCAGTCACTCTTTTAACACCTTTCCTTTCGGCCACGGTCATGAAGTTCGCAGTCGCGAGCGCTGCATCAGCCCAGCCAGCTTCTGGATTGAAATATGATTTTCCCAGACCGTCGGTTTTCATTCCTCCCAACACCTCCCACCGTTTTGCGGGATGCAAGACATCAACGTCCTTGGTGTAATCAGATCCGCGCTGCTGGAGAGTATTCCGAACTCGTTCAGGAAAGCCGCTATTATGATCATCAAGCACCATCAGACCTGTCTTGTGGAAGAAATGACCGAGATCCAAGCTCCAAAACCATGGATGAATAGCTTCGTTCGCAAGATTACAGTACAATGGGCTGACGTAATCGGTGTAGATGATGCGATTAACGTCTATGGCGGCTGCAGCTTTTGCTGGAGATGACGAGTCCCATCTGTCAATGATTGTCACCCGGCTGGGGTCTTTGTAGGTCTGCGCGAGGTGGTAGGCAGTGGAAGTGCCAAAGGTTCCTGCGCCGATTATGAGGACAGTGGGTTCGGCCATTTCTTGTGCTGAAAGACACAGCTGGTAATAATAATTTCTCAATGAAAGATGTCGACGTGTACGCGTCGCTGTATCTTGACCACAACACTAATAATCTTGCTTCTGACTCAATCCGATTGAACGTAGAGCATGTTATATACAAGTACACCTCGGAAGGTGCGGCATTCGGCGTTTCTGCGGGTTTCTTGGCACTGCATCGGAATAAGGCAAGCATCCACAATAGCTGGGGACCCCGCCTTCCCCGCGTTTTGGTACGCAGTCCAACAAACGAGTGGATGTAATGGAGATGTGGAGAACGGGGATGCCCCAGAAGACTGCGACATTGAAAGTTGGACTCGGCAGGCGCAACGAGTGGAAAGTCCGTTTATTGAGAAGGAAATTGTTTGTGTGGACGCGCGTGTGAATTTCGGCATTTTCTATCAGTTGTTGAGGTGTGCAGACTATCCCTCACAATCAACTAATCGATGTGTTGCCAACGTTCATGGTTCCAACCGGACAAATTGTCTTTGCAATGTAGTCCAACCGTGATTCGTGAATCAACAAAACCGCTCCTCTATGAAGATCTTACATGTCGACTGGTCTATTTGGTGTTGATGCTATCTACAATGAATCTGAATTCGCGATTAAGTCGCGCCAGAACCTTGATCGAAACGCATCGTTAATTCTGTGTGCAAGTTGCTCTTCCCCATATTTGACGACATTCTATGAGTAGTAATCTGGGGCCTAACACAGTAGAGACTGAGTTTTAGCACGGTGAAGACTCGAACATAGACTTCTCAAGAAGTTTTAGTGCTTCAATTTCACGGCTAGAGCTTCCGACGCATTCTTGCCGATCTTTCAAAGGCATTTCTAAGTAGCAAAGCGGAACCTAGGACTCTTCTCTCCCATGGCCTCAATCTCTTCTTCTGTCTTACCCTCCATGAGATAATCAAACTTGCCTTCGTCGCGAAGTCTGTTCTGTCTCTTAAAGTGCAGATGCAGCAGTATGTTGAGGCATAAGGAGACGCCCAACATTCCTATGCTAGCAGCATATCCCGGAACGAATGAGCCTTTAAAGAGAAAAGGAGAAGCAACACCGGACGAATTGCCGATAGTCAGATGCAAGCCAGTAGATATGGCCCGTTTGCCATAGCGGGGGTTATTGGTTGGGACCCAGGCAAACGAGATGCCCGCTGAAACAAAGATACCGATCGAGACAAAGAACGTGCCCGCATAAGACACAGCTGATCCTTTCTCTGCAATCAGCATGCCGTATCCAGCCATAGATGACACAATTGACCCCATGATGAAGTAACCTCGGCGTTGAGTCAGGTCGCTCAACCGGGCGCAAGTGATGTAGACAATAGCACCGACTGCGTAGACTGGTACAGTCATGGCCTGTACTTCGGTGGCGGTCCAAGTTCCGAGGCCGTGAATGATGGTTGGGAGAAAGACCACGAATGAGTACAGCATCGTGAGCATCGGGAACAGCGCAAAGCAATATGCCCATGTGGTCCAATCTCTAAGACCATCCTTAACGTCAGGCCACTCCATCTCGCGTAGGTTTCTGGCACTCCCGACTTGCGACCCATGAATGCGAATCAAGTTGATCTTGTCCTCCTCAGTGAGGAACTTGGCTGTTTCGGGGCTGTTGGGCAGAACCAAGGGGATTACGATGCCCGTAAAGATGGTTGGGAGGCCGTTGATGAGAATGATCCACCTCCATGCGCGCCATCCGTGGTCTCCGTCCATGAAGCTAATTCCATAGGCTACCAGCCCGCCTGCGACGCCAGAAGCAGCTGCTGTGCCGTAAAAATAGGCAATGCGCAAGGCCAGACTTCGACGGCTGTAGAACATGGAAAGGTATAGTACGACGCCAGGGAAGAAGCCGGCTTCGAAAAGACCAAGCAACAAACGACAGGCGACGAGGGCTGCAAAATTGTTTACGAAGGCGCTGAAAGTTGCAACAAAGTCCCAGGCAACAGTGAGGCCGGCAAGGTACCGAGCAGGTCGGAGTCGCTTGATGATCATGTTGGAGGGAGCCTCAAACAACTAGTAAACAATTTCGATCAGCACCGAACCACAAAATTCACAAGATTCCACCATTTTTACATGTAAAAATGGCATGGTGATTACATGACTTACGCAATAAGTGACGAACAAAACCGACACTGCCAGCTGGAACTGACCTTCGCCTAAATTTAAATCTTCCTCCAGACCGAACAAACGGGCGTTACCGATATTCACTGCTCAAATAGATTAGCATGCCTCTTGTAGGCGTTTCAGCCCGGGCACGGAAGTCCCACCTCGATCCATCATGTTCATGAGGTATACCCACATCACCATAGGAACTATGCGGTAGTCTAACTTCCTCAAGACAGCCCGCTCAGTCTCTTTGTCGACAGTTGTCCCGTTGTGAGGGGGCGCATTCTCTACTGTCTCGATCCTGGCGGACGACGAATCCGAGTTCTGAGGCCAAGAAGCCTTTTCTCCAGATGCCGCAGCATCCTTGGTATAAGAAATGTCGTCGGTGGTCACCATTATTGTCGATTGAGGCGCGGAGCCGAAATAGAATAGATTATTATGTAGCGAGCGATGTATAGCTTCCAAGATGCGGGAAGAAAGGGACCTTGATCAAGAATAAACCGTGTATATGTGAAGCTTGTTGCCGTGGATGTGCGGAAATTAGGCTGATGAAGACGATGATTGACGACCGAATTATGCTCCGAGGGGCTCTCGAGCGATTTTATATGCAGCTTTGTTAACCTGGAAGCGACAAACACAAAGAACGGCTAAGTTTCCCAACAAGCCCATACTATGCATGTCTGTGTACTGATACATGAGGTAGGAAACTACAATCCAAGTCTTGGGTCATCTTGGCCTCCTTGGTACTATGCCTGTCCGTATGTCCGCGACTTACAGAGACGGTTTGCCATATTGCAGAGGAAGTGAGATGGCTAGATGGACAAGCATTGGCATGCGGGGGAATGTCTTGGACGGATGTGTGAACCTTGAAAGACAGCGTGAATGGAAGAGTAATGCTGGACCAACCGAGATGAAGCCAACGCGTGGCCCAAGACTGCCATGGCCCACTATCGAGGGCTCCAAGCGCTACAATACTAGGGCGGCGCCATGTCGATGCATCTTGGCATCAGCGACAAGCCATATTTTCAAAAAAGCTACAATACAAATCGAAACATCCCGGCCGAACGGAAGTCTTCTTCATGCTGTGTCAACCAATAGGTACCACAACTCTAGAAGGACATTGCAATCATTGCGTCCATCATTGCGGTGTTTCGGACGACCGCATCGACGAAGCTATCATTTCCCCCCTCCCGTTGATTGTCTTGGTCACACTAGGCTGTAATCATGCACTTAGCCTAGATATTTGGTTTAAATGTTGGTGTTGGAAACCGTGGGTGCGGGAGAAGAATGTATTGACACTTCATTCCTCTTTCTGTGCTGAGTGATACGATCCCTTACTCTATGGAACTTCAGCAAAGACGAATGTTTAGAACAGTAGATCGATTTGATGAAAAAAGTTCCGACAAAATAATGGACGCATATTCGCAGGCTAGAGATATTTATGAGCCTAAGACAAGCTTTGAACTCAACGGTACTCGCGAAGTAACATTAAGTGGCAAGCAAAGCTTGTTCTGCTAAGGTGACATTGGACCACTCCTTTAGGAGAAGCAGACACCCATTGCAGTTCGTAGCACGAACGATATTGCCTCTCTGGACTGCACTTGGTCTGTGATTCAACATACGGTGGCTAAAAATTGTCGCAACCAACTTTCAAGAAGGACTTGATGCCAACAACATCAGAGACTCTGTCAAGAAAGGACTTTAGGTGGTTTGAGCAAAGTAGCAGCCGCATCAATAGCTGGCGTAATAGGTATTGCTCGAAGAGCAAAATGCCTAAGCGAAGTGGCACGCCTGACCCGGTACTGACCGTGCAGAGCGTACACTACATGCATAACTAGTCTTTCTATCAAGAGTGACCGATGCATTCGGGGACAGACGCTCTTAACTATTGAACATAGCTTCGGGAGAGAGGTATGAATCTTTCCTAGTAGATTGTAAAAGTTTGCAGGCCATACATCTGTGCGGATTTAATTAGAAGATCTCTATGTGCAAATCCGCGCTATAGGAGGGATCCCATCGACTAACGTTAGCCTAAACTTTGAAACCCCGTGCTTTCTAAGCTTTTTGCCTCAGTGACCTCTCCAGGTCCATCATGACCAGTGATTGTCTTGTTAGCAAATGTTGGCGTAGCGAATGTCTCGAGATCCACGTACAGGTTCAATTATCGACATTTTTCTCACGATATGTCTTTCATCTTGATAGTTGGGGCCATATTCTTTTTCTTGTCGCCAATGGGTGTTAATTGGTCATTAGTCTTACCATTTAACACTATCCCATGGGACTTGGATTAAAATCTAGAATACTCATCCAAGTATGAGGCAGTCTGTGCTGGATGAGTGCCCTCTCATACACGTCGGCTGATATTTGGGGAACGCCTTCACGTCGACCGAGTCTGTGTCACATATTTTAAAACGACCTGACAAATGTGGTAGCTGTTTCCACTTTGCGTGCTCGCGGTATACTGTAATACAGATAAGCACGGTAAAAATAAGTTCATCTAACAACTACCATATGCTGAGTCTGGTCGTAGTAGCCATGCTGTCCTCGTTTCTGGCTGTAGTATCCTCACCACCATTTCGGTGCAAAAACTTCAACTATGCACGTCTTTCCTCCCGAATCTCGCTGACATTCTTCTCCAGGTAGTCATCGTCAATCTTCTTGGTGCCGCCGTCACCACCAGTAAGTTCGAAGACTGTGTTGTTTCAAATATCAGCCAAGTTCTTCCATTCATTTTCACGAGACCCGCTAGACAGTTTTCATGGAGTGTGATCAGGGCTAGGCAAAACTTACGATCAATGGGGTGGGTAGCGAACTGGCGCGCAGGCACCTTCTTCTGGAACAGGTAGTCCAGTTCAGCGAAAGTGCGGTTCTTGGTCTCGGGCAGGAAGAAAAAGATCCACACGGCCCAGATACAGCACAGCCCAAAGTACAAGAAACCAGCCCTAGGGCCCCAGTTCCAAGCATCGCCTGTACTATTCAGCATGCGTGGGTTGAGCTGCTGGATGATGATTTGGCCCACAACGTAGACGGCACGACCGAGAACAATTGTTTGGGCTCGGATACGACTAGATGAGGACTCTCCCACGATGGTGTACGTCGTCGGGCCCAGTGACATCTTGAAGGTAAGGTTGGTGATGATTAAGACAACGCCCACACCAAGGGCGACACCGGATGCTGAAACGCCAACAGATCCGAGAATACCAATGATGAGCATGAGAAATCCGATGAAGGAAGATCCAAAAAAGAAGAAAGTACGGCGTCCGATCCTGCCCATCAGAACAATGGCGATGGCTGTGCCGAAAATGTTTACTGATTGAATACCCATGTTGAAGTTGAAAGACTGCGTCGTGGGCATGCCAGCTGATCGCAGAAAAACAACGGCGTAGGAGCAAATAGATTGACCGTTGAGAATCTGGATGATCCAGGCCATACAGATGATACCGGTTCGACGCAGATTGGTTCCGCGGAAACAATCCTTGTACGTGGCGCCTGCGGACTCGATCTTCTCCATCTCGTTGGTGTGCTTCATAAGAGCCAAAGTCTCAGCCATGGACTGCTCGGTGTAGTGGTTCTTTCGCGCGAGGCGGCGTAGTGACTTCTCGGCGTCCTCGATGCGACCCTTGCGGATGAGATACCAGGGACTCTCAGGACAACAAAAGCCGACAATGAACAGAGGAACGACCCAAACCCATTGTACTGCGTAGGGTACCTTCCATCCGAGGTCTCCCTCGAGTTCGATCGAGCCACGGAGAACAATAGTGGCCAAGAACGAGCCCGCACCCCAGCACATGGATACCCAAGAAGTAAGGTATCCGCGCATGGCGGTGGGGCTGATTTCGGCGGCGTAGGCGGTAGTGAGTGTCTGGAAGACACCCCATGGGATTCCGCAAAGTATGTTGGCAGCAAAGAGCATCTGGACATTGACGGCGAAGAACAGAGCAAAGATGGTTCCGCCCATGGCAACCATGGCTGCCATGTAGACCCTGCGAGAACCAAAGCGGGACTGCAGCCAGCCGTTTAGCAAGAGACCGATAATGCTTCCCAGGTTGTTGCCGTTGCCGATGGCCGCCTGCCACGAAGACGAGATGTGCATCTTGCCGTTGGCGTCGGGCCAACCGAACTTGTTTATGTAGGCATCGTGAGCGAAGAAATTGTTGATGAGGCCAACGTCCATGCCTTCCATGACCAGGGCCAAGCTGAGAAGCATGCTGTAGGTGGCGGCCGGCCAGTACCGCGAAAAGAGTTCTTTGCGAGGAAGATTGCCCTCTTCTTCGTTTGCGGCGGCGGCAGCCTCAATGAGGGCAACATCGGGTACGTATGCGCCATACTCGGCATGGTCGACGGACTGGGTTTGTTTTTTCTCGTTGTCGGCCATGGTGTCCGTACTGAGCTTAGGAATTGTACTGGGAAATGGCGACGGGAGGAAACGTCGGTGAGGAGAAAGGAAGAGGAAACGAGCAGAGCAGAGAGGGTGACGGGCAGTAGATAAACAAGTTGCATTGCTGTATCTATTGGTCCCGGTGGTCTGGTTTCTGTCATTGCCAAGTCGCCAAAGCTGTGCCAAGACGCTTTCATTCAACTACTTTGCCAACTTTGCCTAGATAACTCGCCCAATTCAACCCCGAGCCTCGAGCTGTTGGAACTCGTCGACTCCCCGCATTTCCCCATGGGGTCCACGAATCAGTTTTTCCCCAACTTCAGCTCATTTCCCTCCCAGTTCGAGCCCCCAAAATGCCTAAATCTGTGCCATGTGATCCAGACTCGTCTTCATTGTTCTACGCACTGGATCCAGAAACTTTCATTGGTTCAGGGCCCACTGTCGAGCATCTTCTGACCTGAGACGTGTGGACAATACTGGGGTAGGGGACGCCTCTGGAGTATCTTTGAACCGAAATCGCGGGGGAGCAGGCGGGGAAACGCATCCTCTCGGCCAATGACAAGAACTGCTGTGCCCTAAGGAATCAGTCGCGGTCAAAATCCTGGGGTCCCCAGCTGGTTGCCAATCTAACTAGCTCGGCCGGGGTGCCCTATCTGTATATTGCTTGTGACTGATAGGATGGCTGCAGAGCTTCCAGACGCAATGCACAAACCAAGTCGCTTACTTTCGAGCTCCTCATCTCATGTCTTTACTGCATTATGGCAACCAAGCTGAGAGACACGCAAAGGATCAATGCGTTACGGGGCGGCGCGGTTTCCTTTCACTTCTCTCACACTCTTTATGCCCTCACATTTCAGCGGTAATTCAGTAATATTGAATAGTGGCCTCCAGCAGAGTTTCAGGTGTCGGTCGCTAAGACTAAACTCTTCATGGACGTTGTGTCACTCTTTGGAATCTAACTATATCTGTTTTGGTCTGAAGTAGGGCATTCCCTGGGTTCGCTTCTCGTCCGTATATATCGCGAGCTCTGTCTGTTGTTCTCTGGAACCCCGAACCGCCCAGCACACTGCCCAGCCTTAGCCTCTTGGCTTTGCCCGAAGCCTCTGCAATCGTACGTCGGCTGATGCACCTGAATCGGCCAATGCCCCAGAGTCCCCAACGTATGAACCGGTTGTCGGCGTAAAGTGTCGGCTAAGTCTATCAGCAGTTGGGTTTCCTGAGCTCTAATGGCGTTCTCGTGTCGCATGGTAGAACCAAACTGTTTCTTTTCGACGCTGGATGTGGAGAGCGGGCGGCCGGAGCGGGCACGCCCACACTCATTGCAGATAGTGAATATGGGGGAGATCCCCACACATCTCATTGGCCTGACGCATTGGGAAACATTGGACCTTTTGCGGGGGTACCGCGGGGGTGGAGGTGAAAATCCCACGAGTCTGGGTTCCTCCCCACTAATTTTTGTGGCCAGAGCATCGATCTCTTCGAACTTAAGAGCAACAGCCCGACGAGCATTAGATAGGATCTATCATCCTGAGCTATACGTCTCGAAGCTTTGGGTGCCATATAAAACTATTTTGACATGTTCGCCGAGAAAGGGGCAACCTGATGAATGCAAGCTGCGGCAAACTCGGAATGGCACTTTGCCTGCCAGCCTTTCCCCTGCCCCTCGACTCAATGCCCAGGACACCAAGACTTGGCGCAGCCTGGGCGTGCGAAAGTTTGCCATCGTATCCTGAGTCGTTGCTACGAGTTGTCAATTCATCGCATTTCTCGGCAGGCACACACACCTCGGTCCTATTCACCCGAGGCCAAGACAACGGACACGCTGCCGAGGCTTAGCAGCCCACATCAATGTTCATTCCACCATTTATAATCGCAAGAACCCGACGCCACCTGAGCAACTTGATTCAAATGAAGAAGCCATTCCCGTACCCTGGCTCGGGTCAACAGCCGAATGCAGATGCGAAGGGTGGCCAGCGGTGATCGCCAAGACTAACGTAATGTAGACTGCATATGGAACTCAAATTGTGGACAGATGCTCAGTAGCTGTGGGAGCCCTCTTCCCACGCAAGGCTGCACGACGGAAGTGTTTGAGACTTGCGCATTCGCACATGCAGGTTCAATTTTCTGAGCTTCTAAGCCAGTCAATCGTTCACTACGTATTTTCGTCCCGCTCCCTAGCTCGATACGCGCCGATTCCAGCGCTTCAAGTCCATATCGAGGCCACACGTTCAGGAATGCAGTGTCAACTTCGCATAGCTCATCAATGTAGTAATCTTTTTTGAAGAAGTCCAATGTCGTACACCGATGGCTAGTTAGATCATTCCGTCCTGTTGCTAACTGGCGTCACAGCCATATTTATGCCAATCAATCGCAAACGAATTTTGGTTTTATTATTCTTTAATTCAGGAATTTCGGCTCGTTACGTACGCCGGAACAACGCTCTGGAGGACACATTCAGGCTGTCATAGACACGAAGTCGGATAGTGGTGCTCAACCATAGGTAGGGAAGTCCGAACTCTGAGATACAAGGCGTTTGATCTAGGCGGTGACGCTTTAAACGAGCTTTTCGTGCTTGGAGCTTTAGGATTGATAGTACTTATCGATGCGCCGAATTCTAAATTCTTGAATAAATTCTACAGTCTATGAGAGTAAAGCGCACAAAATGCAAAATGGCATTGAAATGGATTTTGTAATGAACTATGTCGCAGAATAACGTGAGGCTATTGCCAAAATATTCAACCACGACTAACCGCCCTCCGGGCCGACATCGCTCTGGAGGACCGGTTATCCTACACAAAGCCGGTCACCCCACACAAAGCTGGCCTACATTAGGTAACTTCGTGTTAGATATCTGTCATAGATAGAACAAGCCACTTTTAACCTAAATGTCTTCCGCTAGGTGACCTTGCTTCGTGATAAACTATGGGGGCACTGACTCCGAGTCATGAAAAATTGCTAGCTGGAGGCATAAACCATCGTGATGATGCCTCTGCAGAGGCATATCTAGGCGTCGAAGGGAAAGCGTATCTATCAGAGTAACAAACACCTTCAAACTGGCGATGAAGTCAAGTTTCAATCGAGCAGTGCGAAAGTCATAATGCATTCCGGGGTCTTCTTTCATCTCAATGATAAGTATGGTATGACGAGTCAAAGCGTACAGATAGGCATAAGAAGAAGCGTGCAAGTGCTTAGATTCAAGAAAGGTGAAATTAAATGCTGTACTAATAGAAATAGCTGTCTAATCGGCTGTTACATAACATGGCACATAACGAGGCTAAGTGAATCAGCCACCATATTAAGAACTTTTCGTGACATATAGTTAGTTTCCTAAGGAGTGTGAGAAACAACTTGCTACGAATACAACGCAAAAAGATGGTATGAACCAAAAGGTTGACTAAGATTGTAATAGAAAATAGCAAAGTCTCCTGAGGACCTCAGCGACGAATAGGTGGGGGCGTGATGGTAGGAATCGGCGCCTCGCTCGTGATATCCAACGCAAGCGGGCGTCCCCAGCTGCAAGTTACGGCAATCATTACAGTTGGGATAATCGGATCATCGTGGGTGAAGTACGGCACGTGATATCCACGTGACGTACTTCGGGGTGGCTTATGAAATTACACGGATTCTCCAGCCAGCTCTGGAGATATCCTCTCAACCACCCAGCCCAACTTTCACTTCCAACTTCAATACAACAACAACAACACGAACAACAAACAATTATCACCACTTTAACGGTAACCGTTGCTATCGCCAGATACTCGAGTATCCCCTTTTCTACCTGTGAATCCAACAGTTACCAATAGCCGGGTTCCAAGTGTGAAAAGCATTTAGCGCGATTTCGTATTGTCGAGTGATGCTGTAGCACGTATTACCGACTTCGATCATGTGGAACAAGCTGCATCCCTTCGTGATGCCGACCTGAACAGGTGACGAGTGTGTACCGGCTCCGGGTCCGGCTCCAGGGTGTAGATGCTGCGGTCTAGGGTGCAAATGGCGGGGATCGCGCTCGGCGCCACCGGGGAGGCGGACTCGGGGTTGTAGACGCGACAGCGGTCAAAGATGGTTTGGCAGCCCGCCGCGTAAGTCTCCACGTCGTACCCCTGGGCGATGTCGTCGTCGGTAATCCAGCAGTACTTGGTGTACTCATGGAACTGGTAATTATCGGGGTTGTCTATGATGATGGTGTTGACGGGCGGCGTGAACTCGGGATTCCAATCGCTTGCCATGGTAGGCACGCCGTGGGTCGGATCTGTAACGGCAGTTTCCGGTTGCCATTCCAAAAACCAGCTGGAAGTCCTGTTTATACGTGAGTAAGTATCAAACTTCCGAAGCCCTGGTCGGGCCCGTAATGTAGGTACAATGGCGCAGAGTACCTGCCAACTTACAATTTCGCCGTTGGTCTATGTGCGACGGATACTGTAGTCGGAAAGTCGAGTTCTCCCGGTGCTCTGTTGAAGGATTGTAGTTAGGGACCTTGTTCATGACATTGCCTGCGGTTCGACGGAAAAGACTGACTCAACACAAGTGCTTGTTCCAATTATTGAGTCAAGATTTGGCGTGACATTAGAATTGCACATGTTCTCCAAGGATCTGATCAGCCATTTTCTTGACCCGTCCGAGTGGCAGACTTTTTGATAATTACTTACGGCTTCCACGACTGCAGCTGAATGGTAGTGAAGGACTTTCCTGCTACAAAGCTGTCACAAGCCTGCCCCGCTGCAATCGTCGCCGAGGTAAAGGTGTCTTTGATGCAAAGTTTTCTTCCGACCGCTAAACTAGTGCAGTTGAAGTCGAGGTGGTCAGCATCGACCATACGGTCCGTGGCAACAGAGTTCGCCTTGGAGATCGACAAGCAAGTATCACCCTCCTGAACCGTGTATGTGTCTCCCAAACACGTCGACGTTGCGGACGGTTTCTCGGGTGCCGTGGTGGGGCTCTCTGCTGTCGGGCTGGGCGTGCAGGTGTATGTTGAGCCAGCTCCAGCACCATCCGCAATAGTCTGACAATAGTAAGAAGTGCTTCCGCAGATGATTAATCAATATACGCCCCTCGTAGTATCCACACCCCAGCCTCGCTTTTCCATCATTCAGTTCACCATCGTATCCAAATGTTAGGTTATTACACGTTCCCTAGCTGGCTGCAGCTGCCTGGAACGCTCTCCGGACTGAATCGGTAACTCGCTATAACGTCTTAACATTACCTCCTACCGTTCTGAAGCCTATGAAAGGCGAAAGTGCTATTCCTGCCAGAAAATCTACGTTAATCAGCGTTAGGCATGTCATCCTGTCCTCACACCTGCTCACCCTGCTCATGCTTCTGACGCCACCTTAGGGTGGTGGGTGATCTGGCCGTACTGAAATGATACAGTGGCCATCTACTATTGGGTCATGCATTGAAGACTAAGAAATCAGGTGTTAAGACGTTTGTCCGGAGAACCAAGCCCCGAGTGTGCGGCAAAGAAACGTTACATTTAATAGTTTGCGTAAGCTCCAAATGTTTCGGGGTATGGTTGAAGTAGGAAAGCCTCCGCGATAGTGGAACCATTGAGCTTTCGTGATACAGATAGTACCACAACATAGTACCGCTTATCAAGTCAGCAATGCGTATAGACCTGATTCCCAAAGTAGATTGCAAATATCCCTCAGTCTCTCTCTGTGATCAAATCGGGATTGAAAATTGACAGTGATACCTCGAAATCAGATAGCTTATCAAGTCCGCCATGCACATTTGCCATATCGCTTAGGACAAGCAGGTCATCCCGAGCAAACTAACAATGTTCGGCCAATCAATCCTCATCCAACCTCCCATTAGCTTCCCGGTTCAATCAACTCCCCATCCGAAGCCAATACATTCCAAACCATGCCCTGTTAACCCTCGCTTTTTAACCAAAGAGCTTGGCAATCCTGCGATTGTTCCACTCCCATGCAGTGACGTCGTCGTAACGATATGGTGCGTTCTCTGTAACGAATTCCTTCATCGGGAGCATAGATGCGTCGCGACTTGGCTTGACAAAGTACGCGATAGAGTACCTCTCAGGGGTCTCAACATCGTCGCCGGCTTTAACAGCAGGGGGATACGTGACGCGGTGGCAAGCGGCGAGGAAGGTGTCGTTCGTCAGGCGCTGGAGGGAGTCGCCGATGTTTAGGATGATATCAGTAGGCGATGCCGATTCCACACTTCGGAAGACCCCAGGATTAGTCTGGTCTTCGACTTGCAAGCCTCCCACTGAGTCCTGGAACAGCATGGTGATTGTCCCAAAGGTAGTGTGCTCGGCGATGCGAGTGGCAGTGCCATCAGCCAACTCAGCGGCAGGGATGGCAGGGTAGTGCAGGAGGCGGAATTCATTCTCGACGCGGTTGTGGAGACCCTGGAGGTGGTCCTCTGAGATCCCTAGAGCAATAGCCAACGCTGACAATAGCTGTAGCTCTATCTGGAAAGCCTTTTCATAGAAAGATTCCATGAACCCGCGGAAACCAGGAAGGCTCTCTTCGGGCACCCAGACATTGTTTACCAATTCATCGTGAGCACTTCCCATATCTAGTGTTTCCTAGTTTTTCATCAATTAGATGCACTTTCCTAGTCGTCTTGTTTAGCTTACTTTGATGTCTCGAGTCCTTCCAGGTCCCAGTCCCTTCTCATAACCACTGATGTTTGCCACATTCTTTTGGGCCAACAAAGCTATATCCTCAATTTGGATTGGCTTGAGGAGGGTGTTTAGCCTTCATTTTCTCATCCAAAGGCAAGGCAAAAAACTTGCGGCTCTGTCGACCTGTTAACAACTTCATTTGACCTCTTGGTGAGGCTTTGAGGGACTTTCCATGTTGAACAACTTGTGAATGTCCTCAGTCGAAATGCTGTGGTTTTGGATCTTGACTCCACCTCGAGATTTGAGTAGGCGAAGCAATTCGTCGCAAAATTGTTCCTTTTGCTCTTCTGTCCCGAAGAACAAAGACATGTCAAGAGTAGTGCCTTTATCGGCCATGTTGGCCGTGGTGGTTTAGAATATTGTAGAAATAAGGTAGTGTAGAACAATTCTCTTCTGCTGATGTATTTGTAAAGATATGTTGGTTGTTTGGTGTCATAAGAGGTCAACGTTCGCAATGGCAACACTTTACACTGCTCAACTTAAACTAGAGATTCTATTTTTGTGCTTGCATCCTACCTGGGCAGGAGACTTCAAAGTCCTTCCTCGAAAGTGGGCAGAGGATTTCCAAAAAAAAAAAAAAAAAAAAAAAAAAAAAAAAGGAGGTGGGGGGGGGGCATATCTCATAGGTTCAGGAGGACACAGGTGTTCGCGGGTAAAGTTGATGCTATTTGAAGCCGTTGTACCGCGTCTTGAGCATGGTGCAAAGCGTGATGTCACTGGCCGTCGAGGCTGGAGTAATCTCGCCGGATGCAGGAAGGGAAGGCGAGCCGACATGCCAGACATGGACAACGAGGTCCTTTGAGATGCTTGGATGAAGCCTTCCCCCGCACTTCACTGTCTTTGTGAGAAGTGCAACGAGAGACTGTAATGACCAGCTAGAGCCACATGCGGTGCCCTCGTGCGAGGACAGCACAAGGAATGTTGGCGTGACCCAAATCTGGGGGTGTAAGTGATTGTGCCTCTGGCTGACAATTTAGAAGTTGGTCAGAGTGGAGGGGCCCTTGTCAGGTGGCTGTGGATGATGTCCAACACACGTGGAATTGAAACTCTCACATTACACACTCCCTGTCACCCTGATGATGTGGATGATGTGGGCGAAGCGCGAGGTTGGTCTCTTGATATAATCAAGACAGGAGCGACACGCTGACCGGGTCGCAACACACGAAAGCGGCACCTTGCCGGTCGGTGGAGGAGATCCTTGGCTACATCCGCGCCTACGAACATGGCGGAGGAAGGCGCAGTGTTGCCAACTATTTCGTGGTGTTGTCCGACGCTGGCCGTGGCGCAAGGTAGGAACGTGACGGTGATGCCGTCACAATGGCAAGCTAAGCGGCCCAGGGCTGAGTCTAACCCACACAGCGAGCCTCGAAGATGGGCCCGCATTCTCGCAGACTTTGCCGGTATCTCCATCAAAGACCATGGTTCAGGAACAGGAAGGGATCGCCAAACTCAAAGTCGACTATCGCCTGGGATAAAAAAAGCCAATTGGGCGAGGCCAGAGGGGATGAACTTGGAGGAGACGGGTCAACATGGTCTGTCCATGTTTGCTGCCCGTGCAAACTGGGTCGAGGCGCTGTTCTGGGACTGTGGGACAGGATGTAGAGCCAAGAAACAAGGAGAAAGCCTTGTGCGTGGCCTGTTAGGCCCTGTAGCTTGTGTCATTGGCAGAGGGGGTCTCAACTGCAACCTGTGCCACCAGTCTGAGGCTTGGTCCATCAACAGAGTCAGTCGGGCTCCGTTCGAATTATCGGCCTCGAAGTAGACGCATCGTTGCCAGAGGAGATGGCGTTGGCGTCTCGCCGGCGATGCCACAATTAAGACCCGACACCATTGAACCTCTCTGTGGCGATGCGCAGGAACGCATGACGGCGGCTTAGTAGGGCTGTGGTGCCGTTAAGATTCAGCCGAACCGATCTTGGCAGACAGTGCCGCTACCAGAGTTGGATGAGTCGAATCGAAGCAGAAGACCGCCCTCCTGCGTTGCAATGCACTTCGGTGAGTGGAAGCGCTGTGTCGGCGTTACGCTGAAAGCGAGAAGCGCGACTAACTCAAAGCGAAGGGGTTTGGACTAGTCGATTCTTCGACATCGTTTCATTTTTCGAAGGGCATTTTTTCATACATCGGATTGAGAGACGGTAGACACCAGGGCTGGGTTTGCTAGGATGCTGGACCTGGAGCATGTGTGGAGCAAAAGAAAGACCAAGAGGATTGAGAGGGGAGAAAATCTTTGCAGCGAGAAGTGTTGCTAACTCTGAATAACCGGGAGATTGAAGCCTGAGGATGCAGCCAGGGAGTGTGGATGTGGCGGTTGAAGATGTGGGTTCAAAATGACGCAAGTAGAGATGTGTTATCCCTCCACAGAATCTCGCATTTTGACATTTGGCCTATCGTGGAAGAGGAGGGAAAAGCAGACGTCTGCATAACTAAGTGTCTGTATACGTAAATCTGACACAAACATGTTATGCCTTCCGCTCACGGGGCGTTTGTCGTGGGTGTACGGTTGCTCTGTTATGACAACCACTGCAAAATAAACAGTAAACAGCAGCGACGACGCTGGCTGTTTTTTGTGGTGCACTGATCCGACCTTAGCGGATCGAGGCCTTCATGCTCTCCACCTCTGCCGGTGCAAACAACGTGCCGGACGACGTGCGTTCGCAGACATTGATTCGCGGCGTCGTCCATGGAGCGAACCGCAAATGGGTAGGACAGCCGCTGCTATGACCTCCCCCTCCCTGAGCACGGGAAGGGGTCAAGGACGGAGAACCGCTGAGAGCTTCCGGTTGTAATGGGTGGCCTGGCAAGAGAACCATACTGCACAAACGGGCCAGGACTGACCGGGTTCACCTTGACCTTGACCTTGCTGGATTTGCTCGACAGTCGTCATCCCACAGGCAGACGGACAAGCGTCTGTAACCGCGAACCTGGTAGGCACGCCATCGAGATTCCCACTGATTGCTCAGCTCCTCTGTCGATCAGTTCCATATCCGTAAGCTTTCTCTTCTGATTGTTGTGTCCCGGTTCGCTTGGTGGCCCAGGCTTCCTGAAAAGTCAGCGTGATTGACATTCGAGCAGAACGGTCTGAGCTACTGGGAGAGTCAAATCATCGAGCGTCGTTGAGGACTTAAAGATATGGTTCAAGACGTATCCGTGATTGTAGGTGAGGTGGTTTCTCAGCTACTTTCATGGGAACGTCTTGGGAATGCGTGCGAATGATGGCATGCGGAAAGCATGTGCCAAAGTCAGACTCGCGGTTCAACGTTGGCCGACAACGCCGCCGTTATCTTCAATGTGCTGGCACCGAACTGACGCCAACCGGCGCCTGCGGCCCTTAGCCCAAGTCCATCGTAATGTTCCATTCCTTTCCATCGGCTCCCATTCAATGGGACCGAGCCACCATGCCTCGTCGGGAAGGAGGAAGCCAACTTCTTACTCTCCACGCCACAGCGTTGCTTTACCCATCAACCTGGAACACATCCGCCAGCAGGGCAGAGGCTCCGACAAGTGTAGCCATACCTGCCACGACGCCAGGAGGGCTAGCAAAAGCCAACAAAGGCTGGGTGACTCGACCTCAACAGGCCGAAAGAGGAATGAGGGGCCGCTGGGATGCATTGAAGGCTTTGTTGCTTGCGAGAAAAGCACCAGTTCCAGCCAACAAGGCCTGGTTCTTGGTTCCCATTGAGCTCCGACCTTTTCTTTTCTCTCTCTTTCGGCGGGGCACAAAGGCCGATGGCGCCGGAGGGGAGGGCAGTAACAACGATTCGGATTTGTGGGATGATGGCATGACACTTTGTGGAAGTTTGCCAATGCTGCAGTTGCAGCCAAGCTGGGGTCTGGCATTCTCCATCCTGGCAGGCGCCGGGAAACTCTCATTCCCATTGCCTCTTGTTGCGCCTCCGTATCCGTATCTGGTGTTTGCCGTAAAGGTGAGTTGCTCGAGTCCTTGGTCAGTCTTGGTCATGAAGCTTCTCATTGGCGAGTCGTCACCTTTTCCCACTGGCCGGGGAAGCAAACCGAGCCCTGTTCCCAGTGCACTCTTCATCCTAACCAGGCAGTGGAACGAGTGACCGAGAAGCTGGGAGCACCTGAATAGACAGTCCGGCCACCTACACTGTCTAACAATTAGGCAGACCCAAGGCCACTAGCGATTGTAGCAGTAGCTTGTTGTACCCGACAATCCTGAAATCGATTCGGATGACCAGAGGGACCGTATTGCCCTGGCAATGGATCTACGCCGCGACCGCCGCGACTCCGAGCACTTGGGATTTGGGCGCTCGAGTCAGGTAGAGGTAGACCAGACACAGCCCCTCGGTGTCATCCCTTGTTTGCCTGATTTCTCGGGTGGCGTGGCATTGAGTTTGGCCTGCGCTTTATCCATTTTGCAGGGAGAACCAAGTGAAAGGCGGTTCGTTCGGTCTTGGGTTCACTGACAGATAGGTCTCAACTTTTCCAAGTGTCGGACAGAGAGCGTACTGCTAGGCGGAGGGGACGCCAACCAGTCATCAGTGCCAATGCATGGCAACCTCGTAATCGCTGAATCATTGTGCATAATTAATGCATCGTATCCGGTTCAGTTGTGCAGATCTGCCGGCGTACCGCCCAAAATCCCCATCGCCCATCACCAGCTGTCAAGTCCACCAGGCTCTTGGAGCCGGTGCCAAAATCGGCAGAGCGAGCTCCGTTTGAGTGGAGAGGGAAAGGGCCCAGAACGCTGCTGTGACCCAGCAAGATGTGCCGAGCGATACGTATCATTCCTCAACCGCGGCCCAAGGCGCATCGCTCAAAGCTGCGTACTGGAGACGCCCGTTGTCGGTTCTGTTGTCAGTGGCTGGCAAGTTGTGAGAGTGTCCCGCGAACCCTACGCCGGCCCACGGGGATCGCAATCCGTGCAGGGATGAGGCATAAAAACCCAAGGGAGGGGCAGCCCTTGGGCGAGGCGCTTGACCACATCTGTCGCTCCGGTCAAAGCAGAGGGAACCGTTGACCTGGACCTGGGCACCCTGGTCGTCCAGGCAAGGGAGAGAGAGGGAGGGGAGCCGAGCTGTAATCCCTGGCCGCGCGGAGGGAAACGAAACAAATTTGGGGTTAGTGCCCGTGGAGCATCAGAGGCGGTGCCAAAAGCAGGGTAGGAAAACAGCGGCGGAACCAAGACCGAAGAGGCGGAGAGGCCACGATGTCAACGTTGACGGGTGGGTGCATAGAAGACGTTTGACAATGAGTGATGGGATGGCCGGATTGAGAATTGGAGAATGTGAGGTGAGACGAACGAGAGAAGAGAGGGGGAGCCAGAGGAGGGAAGATGGAGAGAGAATGCTGGAACGGGGGCCGGATTTCGTAGGTACCTCAGGCAAAGCGGATGCGACCATGATTGAGGCTCCCCGACCCTTCCACCCAGCAAGCCAGTATGGTGGTAGTAGCCACGGTACGGGACCATCTGGCGGGCAGAAGGTGGGGAAAGAAGGCCCTGAACCCTGCCCCCCGGCTCCCTGTCTCGGCCATCCGTGGCCTGCTACGTAGCGACTGGCAACCACCGAGCTGTTGTACAGAGGCAGAGGCAGAGGCCGAGGCAGAAGCAGACAAGGTTGGAATGGCTACCGTATTTGGTGCAGTCGACGGGCGGTTGGCTGCCGGATGGATGACTTGCGACTTGCGACTTCTGAATTGACGGAAGAATTCCCGGATGTTGCTACTCTGTCGAGTGTTGGAGATCCCTCCGGGCCAATGGCATCATGCTCCTTCGAGGCTGCATCTCGACATCACGCCGGGTGGTATCAAGTGTAAAGTGGCTGTCCGTTTGACGACTCTTTGGCGGGGTGCGGATTCCTGTGAGGTGCGTTGTATTCAACGTGTGGTGTGTGGTTGGAGGTGAACGTCTTCCATGAAACCCTGTGTTGGCTGACGACACTACAAGCCGTGCCGGCAAACTACTCTCGAAGACTAGTGGGCTGGCTAGCTGCGGCTGCGAGTACCGCGCTCTGCTGTGCGGTTGCCAGAGCAGTGACGCAGTCCCCTTCAGCAAGTGGCTTTTGAATGGCCTCCCTCTCGTCGGCGAGTCGAGGTTAGGTCTCCCAGGAGAAGGTTAGCCATTCTGTCTTGGGAGTCGGAGCCGGAGTCAGCCCGCATACACCGTAAACTGCCAACGGTGGCACCCGCCTGTGGTCGCTGTCTGTCGTCGGGTTCCGACTCTGTCGCCTCTAATGCCTCTGTATCTCGTCAGACTCTGCAATATCTGCGAGGTACGTACCTTTCGTCACCAGGCCGGCAAACCCCCCCGGTCCACATCAACGTCCAGAACTCGCCGGACACGGACATGGAATTGTGGCTCCGGGACAATGCACGGCGCAAAACCCTGAAAGGCTTGGGCGTTTGGGGCCCTCTCTTGGGCAGAGAGACCCAAAGATCCCCCCAAAGACCCCCCAGCGACCCAGAAGCAGAGGCGGAGGCAGAGGCGGAGGCAGAGAGAGACAAGAGGGAGAGACCACCAGTGACACAGAGGATGAGAGACATGGAGACGGGCTCGAGAGACCCTTTCCACTCTTCTCCACACCAGCCTGAGCTTAGTCGGCGGCGCCGCACGGGCCAGGAAAAAGGCTTTAAGCCGAGTTCGGTTTAGGATGGGTATCGGACAAGCTTACCTTAGCTCGATGCTGGCAGAGAGGGCGGAGAAGAGGACACAAAGAAGCGACTGGCAATCGTCTTCTTTGCCTTCTGGGAGAGCCGAGAACCAGCAACTTGAGGGAGCAGAGGGAGGGAGGGAGAGACAGAGCCAGAGACGAGAGACGGGTTCCGGCCATGCTGATCCAGAGACAAAGAAAGAGAGGGAAAAAGCGAAACCGACGAGGCTTGCGCCAGTGCAAGAGCAAGAGGGCTGTTGCAGTTGTTTCGGTGTTAATCTGGCGGCTTTGGAAACCCGTCCTGGGAGCAAATGGCGCGAGACGAACCATGAGGGTTTTGTGTTGACGAGCAACGACCGAGAAGAATGGCGGCGCCGATGTCAATGACTGGAGGGGATCGCGTACATGCAGCGTGGAAGTTGAGTGATGACCCCCGCCTTGCCCTTGTCCTTTCTCCCTTCCCTCGTGTGTTCGTTGCTGCCTCGAATCGATGGCTTCAGCGTTCCTTCCCCCCCCAAAGTATCAGATCTATTCACAAGGCAGAAATGAAGGAAGGAGGCAAGCCAGCGGCCATCCTTGGTTCGTGGCCTGGTCTACGTAGTGCAGTGCCTTCCTTCCGTCGCGTCTCTCCCAATTCGCTCCTTCCCTTCTTTTACCTGACCTCACTTTGTACCTTCGTACCTCCTCTTCCGGCCAGGGCAGGGAACGAAGGAGCTCACGATGCAAGGAAGGCACCGAGGGTAAGGTACGTATCCCTCAATGCCCCCAGTGCTAAAGCTTTTCATCCTGTCGGCTTGCCTGTCGAGTGGTTCCCCGTTCCCCTTCCACATTGCTTCCAAGTACCTATGCAGTCAGTCTGCGCTCTGCCTTTCGCTGCATTTCGCTGCATTTCGCTGCATTGCAAGGCGCTGGACAGTAGGAAGTGTGGTCAGGCAAGCAGCAGTTCCATTGCGCTAGCCTTTGCTACCCTCCCAAGAGAATATAGAAAATAGAAATAAAAACAACAACAGGAAGAAAGTTAGCTTGAATCTTAGGTTGGGTTTCCCACCAAGCCTTTCCATCCTAGCTCCCGGCCCCCCAACCACACACCCCCCAGTCCTTTTTTTTCCCTTTCCTTTCCCTCCCACACCCCTGCCACCGTCCCTCCAGTCGAGCCCACTTTCGGCGCCCACATCGCCCACGCAGCTCGCTCGGTGTCTGCTCACTCCCCCAGTCTACTACGTACTCCCACTCTTTCTGGCTGCTGGGAAATTCTCACACCCTTGTCCGCCGTCCACGCCCATCACCCACATCCACCATCCACATCGACCCTTACTCACCCAGTACCTTGTCTTCCTCGCCGACCGACCTTGCACCCGCTCGGCCATACATTTTCCTCGCCCACCCTCCTTGTGGAAAAACCACCTGGGAGCCCGTTCTTCATCCTGTCTTTCCGTCTCTTCTCTCACGGTACAGAAGCAGATTCCCAGCCATAACCCAGCGCCCGTCGCCAGTCATTCGACTCTGTTTGCTGTTGTCCGACACAACAATCCACGACACCTCATATATCGTCGACCGCCTCACGATTTTGCCAACACCGCGCCCATTGCATTGCGAACTGCTGCACCCCCCGCGACCCTTGAACACTGCTGTCGTCCCCTCACGTGTGCACCCTGCAGCAAAACCCGGAGCTATCAACTCGAGTGTCGCATTGGTCCATCGTCGTCTACTTTTGATTGGAAGAGGAGGCTTTCTGCACTGAGGAAACAACAACGCACGCATATACAAATTCCTGCTGCCTCCCCAGTACCAGCACCCTCGCGCCCAACCACCACGAACCTGGCCGAGGTTCCTGCACCGCAATCGTACACGTGGGACGACTTACCGCCCTTGACAGACGGCCGGCTCGAACACTTGATCCGATTTCATTGGAGAAGAGCAGGGAATTTGCACAGCGATTCGAAAGAGTCACCAGTCACGACATCCATCACCGCCCCGGACGAACACTTCGAAACATCACCGGACCACGTCTTCGTCGCCGTCGCCGTCGCCGCCTGGGGGAGACAAAAGACAAGACGCGAAGCAGAAAGAATCACGAGAATGTGGAGTTGAAAGATCCGGCTGACAGAAACCATCCGAGTGGCGTCGACAACCGACCAAGTACACCCCAACAGTACTTACACCAGCCCGCAGCTCCAACACAACCACCCCACGACAACAACGGCAACATTACACAACTTGAATTCGAGTACTCAACGGACGTGTGCCTGGCAATGACAGCAGACTAACAAAGCCTTGCACAACATCTTGAGTCGACCGCAGTGTCCATTTTTATTATCCTTTTTCTTAAATCCTCGGCTTACCCCACCACACTCGCCAAGGTGCAGCAACACCACTCCGACTCAATATCGTCATAACTGCTCCGTCTTGCCCAACCACCCTCTTCACCCTTTGCCACACTTCACTCAAGCAACATCACTTGCAAACACCTTGAACACCCACCAACTCCTCCAATAGCATCTCTCTGCTTAGGGCAGAGCAGCTCGAAGCTGTGGCAGACATCATGTCGCCCAAGCTGAAGCCATTGTTGTTGCCCCAGCTCGTTGAGGAGCGCCGCAAGTTTGAGGAACAACAACCCGACCTCCCAGAGGGCGACATGGACCGCCAGTACGTCTACTACACGGCAAACTCATCCTCCTCCGACGTTGCATCACCTGTTACCCCGACTTTCTCGACTCGGGGGCATCTGCGCTACTCTAGCTCGACCTCCTCTCTCGATCTTCCCCCCACATTGTTCAACGACAGCCCATCATCACCGACCTCAACTACCCATACCAAGTCCTCCAAACGTCCACTTCCTGATGTGCAAGAGGAGCCTGTGGAGCGTGATGAGCTGGAAGAGAGCACCATCCTCGCTGAGCCTTTTGATCTCTACAACTGCCTGTGTAAGTCGATACGGACTGGTTGCAAACGACTGCCTACTAATATCTATTGCGTAGGTGACGAGCCGTGTATTCACCGCGAGAGCTCGGAAACACTTCACAGTGTTTACCCGGCCGACTTTGATATCGATTATGACTTGGGTTTTGCGAGCGACAGCGATTTTACTGCGACCCTTGAACGAAAGCAAAGCGGCACCGAGTCGCCTTTTTCTGGCTTGGCTACACGCCTGGGGACGCGCTTCCCTAACTTGTCACGATGGAAATCTACAAAGCGGTCGCAACTGACTGCCTCGCCCACCATAGGGCTGACCTTCGAGAACGCCCACCCTGTTTCTCGCGCCGCGTCAAGCCGGTCATCGTCGCTATCTGGCCCGTCACGGTACATGGACAGCATCAACGAACCCCCAAACCCCACCCCGACTACATCCTTCTGGGAAAGCAGCGAGAGCGTGGAAACCCCTGCCCCCATCGACATCGAAAAGGCCAACAACGAAAGGGGCAGCATCGAGCGCGACCGCGCCTTGGCAGCCACGCCTCTGCTCCCTCCCCTCCTTACAACCCTACCGACCGAGGCCCCTCAACCCAGTCCTCTCCAGTCTCCCACTGTAGAACCCTCAACCCTCTCAATGGAGATCCCCTCACCTCAACCGATTTCCCACCTTCCTACACCTGCACTCAGTACAAGGCCTTCCGTCTCTTCTTTCCGCCACGCACAGCCGTCCCAAGAGCTGCCCATCGGGTTCCCCTCCATCGTGCAGGACCACGACGAGTGGTCTGATCGTCTTGGTCATGCCAACTTCACCATCACGCCCCAGCCGTACCAGCCGGTGGAAGCCGATATGGAAACACTTCGTCACTTGCGTGCAGACTGGGAGACTGCTCGTATCAATTACACGAAGCACCTAGTACGGACGGGCGAGAACTATGGCGAGACGTCAAAGATCTACGCGCTAACTGAAGCGAAGTGGGCTGAGACAGAGAAGAGCTGGCGCACGTTCCATGAGCAGACGATGGAATATATCCTCGCCACAAGCAAGACGGGCACTCAGCGATCAGGCCTCTCTCGCAGTCGCAGCCGTGGGCGTGTTCGTGCGAGCAGCGGTGGCTCTTCTCTTATGCGCCGACCTGCCAATGACGATGTGTTCGCCAGCATGCAATGGCGGCGTCTCGAGGACGGCTTACCCACCGCGATCCCTCGTCTCGTCGATGCTGAGGGCAAGTTTCCTGAGCGCGGCGATGAGGACATCGTTGGGCCCATGGAGCGTGACACCAAAATGATCCGCACTAGGAGCGAGGAGCGCAAAGGCGGTCGGTTCTGGCGCAGCTTGGCCGAAAAGGTTGGCATCCGCAGATGAACCAGCCTTTTGCAGAAGCTTCCCTCACATACCAAACTCGGGGAGCTTGGATTTTCAGACACGAGCCCCGAGCCCGAGGGCTCAGAGATCTACCGTTACGATTAATGACCCCGAAACACCGACGACAATCGACTGTGGCTCAACATCGGCGATCATTATCCTTTTCTTTCGAGCTTGTTCTTTTCGAGATACCCGACTTTCGTCGCTCTTTCGCCCACACGCCTTGGCTAGGCTACGTCTCTTACGACATCTTACGATCCAATGCTTTTGCTTTTGTCGTCTGTTTGAACTAAAAGATCCCAAGCAGGATCATCCACAAATCTTATTGTCTTATTTTCTATTATGTAGTATCCTCATTGTCTAAAGCAGCACGGTGCTCTTGCCCGCGCTCGAGGCCTGTAGATACTTTCCATTTTTACGGGAGGAACATATGGAGCCACTGGAAGGGAGGTGTTTAACAAAAGCAGGGACAAAAACAACCTTAGACTTGGGAAAAAACGAACTGGAGTTACAGACCTAGGGCCACGGGATAATGTGGCAGCTTTTGTGTATTTGATTGGGCGTATCACAGAAGACAGGGCTTGGGTTCATGTTAGGCCCGAGCCTCTGGTTATCTTGTACAGAGTTGTTTCTTGTACGAAGACTCTCCCAGTTCGGGAGAAGCGTTCAGCTGGAGGGCCTTTTGGCCCAGCCATCGAGCCTCAGACTATGAGTCTCGAGTAGTAGTGTGCCGTCGTACGATGGCTTGAATTAAACTACTTTTACAATCACTCCTTCTTTTTTCGTGTGACTGCCATGCTCGTATTCCTTCTCGTTCCTTATACATCTTGACACGTCCATACCTCGCTTGAAGGCCGACCCTGCCAGAGTAAGTAGTCAGCTTGTCGCAGGCCGTCAGCTATTTGCTTGTTGGGGAACCACATGCCGGCCCTCTCAAGAGCCCGAACCGCCCACCTCCATTTTTCTCTTGTTCAATGCGTCGCCAACGCGACGGATGCGATCGCCGCTATCGATCGCGGGCGATGGCTCGCGGCCTATTGCGTGCAGTCCGCCCGGTCGCCAGTACCTGCAAGTGAGTCATATCGATACCAGCAGCTGCCGACTTGTACGTCGAACCCTTATAAGGCTTTGATTATTTCAATCTTTTTTACCTTTTTTTTTTTTTTTTTTTTTACTACCCTTTCTTTGGCCGGGTCAGTTCTCATCTGCCGTTGCCAAGCGTGCGCGTGCGCATTGCAGGCCCTCGGTAAAGCTCCGTTTTCCACCTTCCGCGCTTCTTCGTCCTCCCGATTTCTGTCGTGGGCTGGGACGCATCGACGGCGGCTGGATAGGCTGGGAGTCGGGGATATATTGGACTCGTGCACTTTTGAGAACATGGGCAAGTCGAAAGCGATTGGGGGGACGCCTGGCGAGGAGGCTGTATGCTCTCGGCGCCACACGTTTCAAATGCACGTCGCCGCGACTTTCGCTGGAAATCTTTGGGGAGGGATGGATGACTTGTGAAGAGTTGGATGAGAGGATACAGGGCCTGGAAGGGTTGACAGGGGCGAGACACGGAAAATCGAACGGGTGGTGGAGAGAGGTTGTTTACAGCTCGCTGCAAGTTGGCATTTCCTTGCCTTTACCGACCTATGGGTCTCTAGGGCTGCTTGCGCCTCTTGCGATGGAGGTGCATATTTTGGGCATGTAGAACGCCGTGGCCTGAGCCCGGGGAAGGTGGTGGCGCTGTCTACAATGCGGTGGTCGGCAGACGAGCAAGCAAGCCCGCTCGCTTGGGAGTTGCCGACGTGCGTCTGGCTTCGGGAGTGGAAGATCGGGGGGAAGGGGGGACAGAAGTCGGGGGGTAGGTGCAGGCGGAGTAGAGTGAACTTGTGATGCGGGAAAGTGAGATTCGGGGACGGTGGTGGTTGATGCAAGTGGTGTAGGGTGGGGGGTTCGCGGCCGCCGGCGCTTGGTGTTGTTTGAGGGAGGGTAATGTACGGGACGTTGGTTGGATGAGAGTTTCGGATATGGATAAATGCACCTTGCCGCGCGGAGGTTTCGAGGGTTAGCGGGATTAGTGGGGGGTCTCTTTACTCGGCGCTTTTGAGAATTGACAGGATTGTTCGGGCTTTGGGACGGAACTGGTAGGCCTAAGGAGGCACGGCGGATGGTGGGAGGAGACAACAAGCGGGAAAGATTGGCACGAGTGGAAAATCTGACCGAGGGGAGAGGGACACGCAGGTGTGATGTGGCGAACGGGGACGGGGCAGACGGGCGAATGCATTGCCGACTTCGCGGGCTGCGGGCTGCAGGCTGCCTCTGGGATGTCATCGGCGGATTATTACTTGGATAAAACCATTCGCGTCCCGACAAATGAGCTATTTGCGGAAACAAGATGGGACGACTGACGTCCGCACGGGTATGTGAGATTTCAATCATGATTGAGGAGATCGTTGGGATCGATGGCCGGTGCCGATACCGATGCCAGGACGTGGGTTCCCGCTCACTTGGCTGTTTCGACTCCGGACCGGGCCGTGCATGTCGGGACACCGGACACGGAAAATACGGGTCCGTTTTGACGGATACCCATGACACGGATCCTCGGCGCTGGGTCCGACTCCGGGTCGGCGAGTGAGAAGGGGTGGGGTCCCCGCTGCCACCATAGCTTCTAATCCTTCCATGTGCGATGATGTCCCCCTAGTCAACGACATACTGCCGATCGCACCATGTTATAGTGAGATGACAAATAAACCGCGCGAAATAGTTGGTGAAATGATTGCTAATGTGCTCGATACTTGATCGTGCCATAGTGGTCATAGCTCAAGCGGAATGCAAAATCCGTTACAACAACATTGACCTGACACACGCAAGAAAAGATTCGCACATATATATATATATATATATGAAATAGATCTCGGTATTTTGAAAGGATGTTCCTACTAGATCCTAATCAAACGGGTTGGTTCTAGATTACAGCTTCAACAAACTTTCTGGAACATTTTCAAAACCAAAAACCAAAAAAAAAACCAAATGGCTCCCATCCGCATCGCCCTGATCGGCCTCTCCGCCAGCGCCAAAACATCGTGGGCCGCCGAAGGCCACCTCCCATACCTCCTCTCGCCGCGCGGGCGCCAGCACTACACCATCACCGCGCTTCTAAACTCCAGCATCAAGGCCGCGGAAGCAGCCCGTACCCATTACGGACTTCCCGACGACGTCAAAGCCTACGGCGACCCAGGGGCACTGGCGCAGGACCCCGACGTCGACCTCGTCGTCTGCAACACCCGCATCGACACGCACTTTGACGTCGTCGCGCCATCAGCAAGGGCGGGCAAGGCGATTTATGTCGAGTGGCCTCTTACCCAAGACCTCGAGAGCTCAGAGGAGCTTGCAAGGCTGGTTGCGCAATCTGGCCAGGGCAGCATTGCCGGACTGCAGGGGCAGGTGGCGCGAGTCGTGCTCAAGATCAAAGAGGTCGTTGACTCGGGACGCATCGGGAAGGTCCTGGGAAGCGACGTCGAGGCGTATGGGAATTTGCTTCCGAGGGACGAGCTCCCTGAGGGGTTGGCGTATTTCGCGGAGAAGAAGGTCGGAGGGAATCCGGTCACGATCGCGTTTGCGCACATGATTGACTATGTCCATCATGTCCTTGGGGAGTTCAGCGATGATGGGAGGGCGTTTGAGAGCCGGTTGCAGATCCAGCGGCCTGAAGTCAAGGTTCTCGGCGACGGCACGGGGCGGCGGGTTCGGTCAGACGTACCCGATTTCATCGCCCTCCACGGACCGCTCCGAGGCCGTAACGCCGTCGAGGGCGCGACTTTGGCGGTTCGCTTCCGCAATGGGCCTCCGTTCAAGGGGCGGCCTGCTTTCGTGTGGAGGATAGTCGGCGAGAAGGGGGAAGTCGAGGTCGAGAGCCCATCGGGGCCGTACTTGCATTCGGACTCGTACAATGAGCCGATTGCAATTCGGGTTCATGATCATGAGAGAGATGAGGTGGAGGATGTGCCATGGAGTTGGGAGGGGTGGCAGGAAGTGCTGCCGGTTCGGGCGAGGAATGTTGGCGAGGTTTATGAGAGGTTTGCGAGATGGGTCGAGGCTGGAAAGAGTGATGGTGAGGGTGGTGGGCAGTGGCCTACGATTCAACATGCAATCTTGCGGATGAGGGAGTTGGAAGCTCTGTTGCTTAGATTCGACAAGCTATCAGGAGGATTGTGAGTGCCAAACAGAAAACACTTGTAGGGTACATGGGAGAAGGGCTTTATGCACGTTTGCGTAGTCACAGAGAAGAATGAACATATTTCCATCTACGGAAAAAGTATGCAGTCATCTATCCTTCCGAGGGCCCGCAAGATCAATGGAGCCCCTTCCAGTGCAGTGGAACGTACCCTAAACGCTTCGTGCTAGCCATATCAACTATTTCCTTCCTTGTTCTTGATGCGTTGAAGTGATTTGAAAACGATATCTGCAACTTCTCCAGAGTACGAAATGCCGGTCACCTCTTTCGCCAAAGTTAATTCCTTTCCAACGACGTTCTTGTCAACGCTTGCGCCGTGGCAAATGAGCAATCTCATGGAAGGCTCCCACTTCTTCCAGGGGTCTTCTGCATTTCGCTCCCCCATATCCATATCATCTCTTTTCATGTCTCGGATGACGTTGCTCAAGATACTTGTCCAGACAGTCACGCCCCTTTTATTGATCTGAAAGTTGACGTCAGCACCCTTATCGAGGCAGCATGCAAGCATCTCTGGCCGCGGGTGCCACCGAGGGGCTGCGTCAAGGAGTAGAGGCCGCCATAGAGGATGTTCATCCGTTAACAGGGTTCCCCTGAACTTCGAAAGAATTTTGGTGGCCCGGTTGATTTGCTCTTGCGCAGGAGGAGTGTCCCATCTCTCCAAGCATCCAGGCGAAGCTTTGTGTCTAACATACTCCACCACACCTGCCCGCGCTACGATTGAGATAAATGGAAACCGAAGAACCCGACGAACCCGAGGAAATCGAGGAAACCCGAGAACCCGACGAGACTTATTAATTTCTAGGCTAATTTTCGTCAATCTCATCCTATATGAATAATTGGAAAATATACGTTCAACCTCGTTGCAATGAGTATCACCACTGTCGAACTGCGTCTGTAGTGCCCGATCCAAACTGTCCAGCAAAGCTATCATTTGATCCAAGTTGCATGCTTGAATTAACGAAGCTACATCAAGACATTTAATCGCGCAATGGGTTGTTTGACTCAAATCTTCATTAGGATCACGGATGGGAAGCTTGATGGTCGTCTTGAGGAATGAGAGATATGCAGAACAAATGCGGAGGTGACAGTCGAAGGGTTCAGTAGCGGCTTTGATTTTTGCATATATCTCTGGTTTTCTGATGTAATCTCTGACAGTTTTGTGAAGATACTGCACAGATTCGGAATTCCGAGGTGAATGGTTCTGTACCGGAGATCCAGAGGATGTGACCTCAAGAAGTCCTTTGCATCTACTGCTGACTCTGCGTCTGATTGTCTCAATACGAATTTGTAATGCATCGTCAGTAAGTTCTTGAAGAGGAAGATTGATGGGATATTCGACGTCCTCGTCGGCGAAAGAGAATAGTACAGCGTCTGGGGGCTCCTCGAAAGCTTCCAAGAGCCGGAAATATTCGGCTGCGTGTTGAAAATAAAACGGGTCCAGTGATTCGAGAATAACGCTGTATAGCCTCTCCAAATCTGGTGGCAGCAGATCGAGTCGTTTCTGTATGTCGATAATTCTGTCGTCGTTTTTCAAGCCCGTAATGAGCGACTGGACCACCAGACTGACCCAAAGGAAAACCCCTGAGGACTTCCGTACTATATTCTCGATTAATCCACTTGCGTAATCAGGCTCTCGTTGTGTCAGACGTCGGAAGCCTTCATCGTCTTGAAACTTGTTTGTGACGAATGCCTTAATGTCCACAAACGTCAGGTCTTCGAGCTGAAGGCTTGGTCTGTGCCGAAAAGCATCCCCAAACACAATCCAAGGACGACTGGAGGCGCACAGCTTAACGTTTGGATGAGAAATGATGTCTTGGAACAAGGTAATGAGCGTCTCCGGTTCCCCGAAGAATTCATCAAGTCCATCAACAAAGAGGCAGATGCTGTTATCTTTCTGCGCCTCTTTGATGACAAGAGAAAACATTCTTCTCAGGTCTTCTTCCGTTCGGCGAAGAAGCTTGTCGCTGAACAGAGACATTGCCTCCCAGTAGACTGGAGCTACGCGAGGGATTATTTCGGGGCAATGCTGGAGGATCTGAAATGTGAGGGACATGTAGAGACCCCTTGGTGAGGATTCCATTTCTGCACCAGAGGCCCAGAAGTAGAAAGACGCGACAATCAAAGGTTGGTCCTTGGCCCAGTTCAAGAGGTGGGGATAGCATCTTCCATACGCAACTGCTGACGAAGTAGCATCTTCTTCTTCCACCTCAATCGGAGCTGAACCATCGGCGTCACAGATGAACTTCATCAGAGTGGATTTCCCTGAGCCAGCTTTCCCCGTGATCCAGTAAAGGGAAGCATCGGATTCAAGCCATTCCTTGAAGTTCGCCCACTTTGCTGTGGCTTCTGAAGGGGGCTGAAATAGCCATTGAAAGGTCTCTTCGTGTGCCTTAATTATTCTTGAATGTCGGTCATCCATAACAACATAAACGAGACTGGCTAGGAAGGCTGCCTGAAGTTCTTCTTGGCGAGGATTCGGCAGATCGCCCGTCGGGTAACCTCCCGCAGCAAGGTGAACCGTGCTCGCCGGGGTACTGAGAATTCTCCGAATGATACTATCCCGCAATCTTTGAGCGCTGGCCAGCCGTTCTCCAGATTGAACGTCAAGAGTGCGAGTGACATAAGCAATCACCGCGTCGCCAGGCTCATCCCAAAAGGTTTCGTCGTCTTCTTCAGCATTATTGGGCGAGGGACGACTGAGCTTTCCAGTGCTTTCCTGAATGACGCCAAGCTTCAGAAGAATTTCGTTTTGCTGCTCCTCCGATTTTGTTGCCAAATCCCTGTATTGAAGATGGTTAGCATACGCAGGACGGAGGAGGTCGTGAAAAAACGGACAAGTTGCAGACAAAGAAAACGAGGTTCCGTGTGACAGTACTATAAAAAAGAAAATGAGGAGCTTTGATGCCTTACCATAGTGAATGAAGAAGAGCAGTCTGAAGCCCCTGACTGAAGAGCATGACGTCGCTTCTGAGGTCTTCAATCTTCTTCTGATTCCATGTCGCCTTGAACGCAGTAGTGACCGTACCCCACGTGGTCTTGCTGTCTCTCAGACCAATACGATCCAGAGTGCCCCGGATCTCGAAGAACTTCTTGGAACATTGGTCAGATACATGCAAGATTTCTGTGTCTTTCGACGAGAGTGATGTGCGCGCAGCTTCAGATACGTGCAGCCGCTGTGATGCAGCTTGCTGGCGAGTCACAATATCGCGAAGTTCACGGAGTTCATCTGGAGCGCTACCACCAGCACGCTGGATCTTGATGCATTGATCAATAAACTTCGTCGCGAACTCGGTAAACTGAAGGACGTTACCAGCAAGAGCGAAAGCCGTAACAGCTTCTATCATGCTTAACAGGGTCAGACGTGGTCGACAATGAAAGAATTTTGAGTGAGTATGGGAATACGGAGAAGAAAGTAAGGTACTCGAACCCTACCTTGACTGACATTTTGAAGGTTGTAACCTCCCAGCCCCGCAAGCCGTTGAGTGGGTGTGAACATCAGGCTTACAACGTCGCACAGCATCAATAATTGTAGCTGTGCATATGCACCGCGCCCCATTCGGGGAAGCTAGGCTGCCAGCGGTCTAGATATCCCACAAGACCACATAGCCGGGGTAGTGTCTCATAGTGTTATGTAGCTGAGAGTAGGTAAACGTCATACTGCGTTGCTCAAAGTCGGTCTTCTGTCCTCGCATCGAAACAGGTGAACATCCATGTCTACGTCCCTTCACGCCAGTATAATCTGGTGTTCAGTATAATAGAGAAATGTTTACTATCATGGGAAATGGGGAGCCGGTGTTCTATTCGCTTAGGCATATTGGACAAACAAAATCCATTTTCAAAACAAACATAGAAAGAAGCACACAAAACAGATTCTCCAATGCTCGACCACATCCCCTGCACCTTGAGATTCGCATCAAGTATTTTGGAACCGTTTTCCTTTGTCACCATTTAGGACTTCCTTGTCAACCCATCTTTACAAGACGCTCGTGGCCATCAGTAGTGAGTTGGGAGCGTAAGGCCGCTACCCAAAACATTGTCTATGATGCGCACCACGGCCACTATGTTACTAATGACGTGTTACCCCAACGACTTGGTTGAGGCTGACAGACTATCCAAAGTGAGCAAAGCAACTGATTTATCGGCAGTGAAGGTCGCCGTTATCTCTCAGGTGGGTGCAACGGTTGCCATCGTAGTGGTAGGCAAGCTGAGAAAATTAGACAGTTAGCATGGGCCATAGCTTGATAATAGTTGAGAGCAATAACTCACGTTGATGTATCCGCCCTCAGAGTGGGTGTAGAACTGGTTGTTTCCCTCCATATACATACAGTCGTAGCTGTAACCATGGGTGTTAGTCAGATGACCAGGGAGCCTGGGTAGAGTTATGCTTCTCTTACTCTGTGTTGAGAGCGCCAAGAGTTAGTTTGGCGCTGGTTAGGCCAATTATTCCCTGGGGACGTTGAAGTCCATAGCCCTTATTGTAGCAAATAGCGGCAGGGTACTTGGCCCGGTCAGGGTTGTTGTCCCACATGCGCTTTACAGTGTTCTTGGTGAAGTTCTCGCGGATCTAAGGGGGAAAGTCAGACACTGTTGATTGCAACTGCGAAAACAATGAGATGAAGGGGCTTCCTGCAAGCTTACAGGGTTCCAGAAAGCCATGGAGGCAAGACCACCAATAGCGGCATGGATAGCCGCAGTGACGACAGACGCAAAAACGTTGATGGCGGGTCCCGCGATGACAGCGACAGCCGGGCTGACGCGCTTCTGCAAAGCCTGCGTGTCCTGTCCTTCAGGGGCAGGCTCAACAATGAACTTCCCGTCTGCTCCCTTATGTCCCGTCAGCGAGACGGAAACGCCAGCGGGTGGCGCATCAGCGCGCTGCTGAAGACTCTCGATCGCCTCGGGAGACATATCGTCGCCAGTGGCGGCTCGGTCCTCAATGGTATTGATGTCTGCCTGGGGCAAAGCCAAGGCATTGATGGTGGAAGCGCAGAGTGCAACCTGGAGAAGAGTGCCAGCGGAGAAATGCATTTTGGAAAGATTTGAAGTAAAGAACGTTTGGTTCTGTACAAGTGAATGTCGGAACTTGAAAAAGATTGGAGGTATAGAGCGAAGTGAGCGTAGGATGATGAACTGGTGAGTGAGAATCGATGTCCTACGGTGAACATCATGGCTCTTCTTATACTTCGAGGTGAGCCGAAGAAAAGGACGCGATCATTCTCTCTCCTTAGACTGTCTCTTCATCAGTTGTTAGCGTGTCCATGACAGTAGGCAACTCAACTCCAGCTCTATCACTGACTCGTCGTTCAATCAATATGGGGCCTTTACCAAGAGATACAGCCTCGCAGTCTCGGCAACGTGCTTCAGTCACTTAATGGCCAATGCAATGTAGTGTACCCCAGTTGGTCAATTAAACTGTTTCTTAAGACGCTCTTGGCGCCGTGAATTCACTACCGGAATCTTCGGACGACCTTTAGGGGTTCAACTTAAGTTTGTACCCACTGTGCCTGATAGCCTCTGAATAGGGAAATTCGCTTGGTGCTGACACTGTGTCATGCATACACGTGTTCAGGCGGCTCAACTTATAGTAGAAGCAACTGACTTCTTCCGTGATTTCAAGTGGCAGCAGATATCACTTTACATTTGCTTTTAACAATCAAGTGTCTGAAGTCTGAAAATCACGTATACCGACAACAGCTGCACCGAACTTTGTGTTCAATCCTTCTATTTAGCTCGATGCTATACGCGCTGCGCCACCGCTCAATCGAGAGTGGAACAATTTTTCCTGATCCATGCCACCACATGAGGCATGTGACATCTGGCATGTATTAGCCTTGGCAGTTTACCGGCAACAACATCTCCGCTCCAGAATCTTACTGAGGAAATAATTCAGACTAGCCGCGCCTGAACGCCAAGACACTATAGGACTTCTTCGTGACTCGTCGGGCAGCCTAAACAAAGTTGTCGATTCCACGTAAAATTTATCGAAACTCTAATTCGCACAGATGAACACATTGGCCAGATCGGCCTATATACTGGTCTTTGCGCGGCTAGATGTCGCCGAAAACATCGGTATACCTTGCTCGACTAAAGGCATTCTGCCAGGCAACCGCAGCAGTTGAGCTATCTGTTGTGACCGCTCCCTTGCCCGTGCCACGTGTTAAACCAGCGAGTCATTGAGCTCCCACAGAAATGATGTCCCCGTGCTTTTCGGCCTCGCTCCGACATCCACTTACGGTTGATGACCCAGGGATATCGAGACTCTTATAACACATGACACTGCTGGATCGCTGAAGTCAACGTCGTGATATTTAGCAACATGTAATCCTGCGCCAAGAAGTCCGGTGGATGAGATAAAGTGGCATAGATGAACTATTGATTGTTATAGTGAACACTGTTGCGTTACTCAAAATCAAAGATATGAAGTCTTACGCTTTCTTTTGAAATCTTCGGAGTTAGAGTCCGTTTTTATAGTAACATCTGCCCAACTTCAATTAACGTACAAGCCTCAGATATTAATTGAAAACCTATTAGTGGAAATAACTTCTCTAAAAGTGGCTCTAAGAACCTGGGTGTCCATCGTGATTCTGGACAATCTGAGTTCGTCGTTTGGGCTGCTAACAAGTATTTAACTTCTACGTAATCGGCCGGTCAACAGGCCTGTTCCAATAACTCAGAGCAGCAAACAAATCTAGCAGAGAATTCATTCCCTCCTTATCACTATTTGGTTATTTCCTCCCAATACACAGTCGCTTCATCAAAATGTTCGTTAGCAAATCCATTACCATCGTTCTTGCTGCCCTCACAACAAGCACTTTCGCTATTGTGAGTTCTCTACCAAAATACTTGAGTTAGTACTAGAGAAGACTTCTGACATCTCTTGGGGAAGTGCCATATCGGTACCAGTATCGACATGAACTGCTGCTGGGGAGGTACTGCTGGTGAGGACGCGTGCTTCCGCCAGCAAAAGACCATCAACTGCGGCAACGGAATCGAGCAGGCCAACTTCTGCAAGAACATCGGTATTGACAGGACTAGATGTGTAAGTTCTTGGTAATCTATGATCACGCTAGACTATGTTCTAAAAGGCTGATCCTTTATTGGCCAGGACGCGGACTGTTGCGACCCGAGAACTGGTTGGGGCAAGGCTTGTCCCAAGGGGAAGAATGCTTGCAATGGCATCTGCCCCAACTAAGTATGTGTGTATTATGAACCTGGTTTTGTTTACTACAAAAGAGACATAGGGTATCACTTCGTTGAGTTTTGGTATGAGATACAACATACTGCTGCATTCCAAGCACACATCATCTATCGCCGCGGATATCTTCTTGGAGAGGCTCGCAATGAATAAACACGATGCTCAGCAACCAGTTCGGTCTTAAACCAGAAATTAATGACTGCTTATTAACATATTGATGCTTCTGTGAACAACGTCTTCTGGTGATGTCGGCTCCACTTGAAGTATTTGAAGCACTGCAGGCCATCTAATGCGGTTACGTTGTTAACATCAGGCCTATCGCTTGGTTCTCGCAGTCTCTTAATCGTGCTTGTATGCTAGTTGAGCATTGCAGACCAGGAATTTCTCCCTAAATCTTTGATTACAAGGTACAGAAAGCTTTCATCGTCCCGCTAGACTAGGCCTGTAAATAGTCAACCCCATCTGTATCTGGCGATGAAAAGACCATACTTTTTTAGTGCAGAGGATTATACATTCCAATCATTCAAACTAGATTTCAGTTCCTTGGTGAAGGTACATCCAACGTCGTGCATGTCTCGCACAAGCAGGTAGACATGGTGTACATTGCAGAATGCTGTTCGGTTTCTTATAGTCGGTTGAGAAGTGCCTGATCGCGTAAGCCTTGTCTCTAGATCATGGTCTCAGGTATCTCCCCGATACCACCGTACATTATAGAATCGATTCGAACTGCAACCATAATCCGACTGCAGCATAGAGGGAAGACATTATTCTTTTAGAACCAAGCCGCTTACGATTAATTCACCCTCTAGGGCACATCTAGACCGAGTTTCCTTCCGCAAGGGACTACTTAGGCGCTCTGGACGTAAGCCCAGTCCCGCTTCAATAAACAAGTAGAAACCAGTAGTAGTAATGGTATTTCACCGACGCCGAAGCTCCAAGCTATCTGACACCTCCTATGTCTTTTCATAGTTTTAGAATAGAGTCAAGCTACAGGATCATCTCCCCCCGTTGATTCTGCCAAGCCCGTTCCGTTGGCTGTGGCTTCGCTGGATAGTAGAGAGGGGCAATAGGAATTTCGTTGATCCATGCATGCGCTTCATTAATTAGATGAAGAGATGTGGAAATGTGTTCCTAACGATCATCATCATCTTTTAACATAAGTACCCGATTATCAACGCAATTGAGTAGATGCAGAGAATTCTCCATCACCGTTCAGCTTCCTTTAAACGTGAAACAAAATGGAAAAACTTCAATGCTGTGGTAATAACGGAATGCACTGACTCAATTAAAAAGGAAAGAAAGAAATTTAACTTTCTTGGAGCACAAAGTAACCCTGTCAATTTTGGGGGTTTAAGCCTCTGTACAGCAGCCAGAAGTCTTTTTCCATTTGCCTGCAGAATCTCTTGCGAAAACGAAGTGCTGTAAAGTTTAGTTTCCTGCAGTATTAAAATTGTATCCGAGGACATCACCATGTCTGTCATTGTTTTCAGGGTCATTTCTCAAATTTTATTTATTAAGCCACCCTGTCTGAAAAGCGACTGAACGTCTCTGATTAGCGTTTGACGTTTTGTCTTGCTTTTTGTCGGAGCATCGAAGTTGAGGTTTCATGTCATACCATTGCAGGGACTATTATTCGTGAGAACTGATAAAATTAGTACGCAGTGTTCTATGCTTAGACAACAAGCCGTGTGGTATTGAATTAGGCATCCGTTTCTGGTCAATCAGCCCGCTCGCGGTTCACGCCAATACGGGGTAAAATACCACAGTAGGATTGGACCTTAGCAGTTCTTCAAAAGGGGATTGAACTAAAAGGTCTGCTTGTCAAAGCAGCTTGCTGGCTGAGGTCTGTTATACCCTAATATTTTAGCCTGTGTTGATAAATAGACTACTGAACATCACCAGCCAGAGAAGCGTGTGCGTCCAACTCTTGCGATTTTAAAAAGTCAGACAAGATCGCAGAAAAAAAGACTACATTCTGAGTTCAACCGATCATTTGGAGAATGTTGATCCGTGTTTTCATCGGTCTGGAAACCAAGAATGCGATCTCAGGCTTTATCTTGGCCTTCTCATGTGGCGCTTATAGCCTCCCTCAAGATCCTGTATTAGCTGAGTTCCTCATCTTCTGAACATGCTTGGTTTTATCAAACAGCCTATGTCGTTCATTTATTGACTGTAAGTTCTGTGCGACCTGCGCTTGCGGTGAAGCTTGCAACGCCTTCAAGTCTTGGCGAGGACGCCTTAACTACATACAATCGAGACAAAAATCCCGTGCTTGTTTGCGTATAAACGTACTGGGAGAATTATTTAGGAGATAAGCAGAGGTGATTCCCCATCTAAATGATATAATCTGCCTCAAGCCTGACACTGTCTTCTTCATAGTGCTGTCTTGAAAACAACTGCCATGTCTTTTTTACCGCCTGCGTCGTCATCAAGGTCTGCTCACCAGGCTATTTTTACGGTCGTGTTGAGACGACAACTCACTCCAAGAATGGTTGCATCTGCATGTTCTCTTGGTTGTTTTGTTCGTCTTTGACATGAGTGCTCTAATTGGTCTTACCCCTCAGGCCAATGCACTGGCGTCCATTCGCACTCGATGGGGTAATGCTAGGACCCAAACCTTGACCGTCCTCGTCAGGCATTTTGAGTTTTTCTTGGTCTTTAACCTTCTCTAATCCGTCGGAAGTTTTGTCTCATGAATACGGTTTTTATCATTAGCTGACCAAGGGGCCGAAACACAAAACGTGCCGGCCTCTGTTAATACAGGCAGAAAGCACAGCACAGAGATATTCAGTATGGTGGTCGATCTAAGCTTTCTGTCGGAGCAGCCCGAAGCTTGGTTGCTGAATTGCATGTAAAAAGGCAACTGAAAGCACAAAGTCTCAAAAAGGTTTTTTTCTTCTTCTTTTTTTGTGTGGCTCTGCTGCCTGCTCTTACGAGACACCCTAGAAGGGTACTTCAAACCCAACGCGCTATAATACTCAGATCGGGATTGCGGGAATATGGGATTACTGATTTGTGATATTGGGCAAAGGAATCTTTCCTGGAGACTACATTGGACACAGTGGGCCTAAACACCCGAAGCACATACTGATATTGCTTTATTAGGATGTACTTATTTCTAATGGCTGCTTCGTGATAAGTTTGCGGACTGAACATCTTAAGTAGGCAAGGCTAGCACAAGGGAGGGGAATGGCATGAGAAGTAACAAGGGTAAATTTCGGTCGACGTCGAAAAGACATTCAAGGAACCTAACGTTAGGTTGTAGAATCAGCAATAAGAACAGAGAAACAGGATCACGGTTCAAAATCTGTACAGGGCACGCCTCCGATAATTTCTTTACTCAATTGGTAAGTTCTGTTGCTTGAAATCTCATACTGAGCGGACCGATCCGAACGTTCTTAAGGGTAAATGAAAGGGCTCAGAGTGAATTCCGACAGTCCATGTCTGACACTTATAAGGTTTCCCTAGTTTGTTTTGGCTAACCCAGCATACCCCGTGCTGACGTGCACTTGTGAAGCGCCCTTTGTAATCATTGAAACGGATTGTGGGCACCTGAGAACCCTACGCTACCACATTTCACATTCAATCAGGACGTCATGCATAAGTAGTGAGCACTTCTTCTACCTCTCAAATTTAGGTCGTATGGATACGCAAGCTCGTTGATTTTTTCAAGTTCTTCAATCACCTTACTCGCAGTTCCATCCTTCAAGCAAGCCATTCGTTGTTACCGTAGCGAACCATTACGACGATGCAGGCTTCCGTATCTTTGGCTTTTGCCCTGCTTCCGTCTTTTATTTTCGGCCAGTTCGTTGCTCAGCCTACAGATCTGAAGACTGTTGAAGGGGCCGGAGGAGTTACCGTCCGATTTAAGCAGGTTCCTAACGGCATATGCGAGACGAACGACAAGGTAAAGAGCTTCGCCGGCTATGTGGACGTGAGTCCGACTCAGCACATGTACTTTTATCTGTTCGAAGCGAGGCAGAATGCAGCTTCAGCTCCTTTGACGGTCAGACTCGATGGAGGGCCAGGCGCATCGTCCATGAATGGGCTGTTCACCGAGATCGGTCCCTGCACTATTGATGCCAGTGGAAAGGTGGTGGACAACGCAAACTCCTGGTCAACCATAAGCAACTTACTGTTTGTCGACCAGCCAGCAACCGTCGGGTTCTCATATACCACCTTAGTCAACGGCACTGTAAACCCCAAGACCGCCGAGATCGTGCCTCAGCAATGCACAGTGGCAGACCCAATGTGTGGGACCTACTCGTCCATGGACATCTCCTTGACACCAAACTCGACGATAGAAGCCGCGAAGGTATTCTACCAGGTGATTCAGGGCGTTATGGGCGCTTTCCCCCAATACACAGCGAACGGGGTGCACATCAATGGTCAGTCGTACGGTGGTCACTATGTTCCCGTTTTTGCCGACTACATTACCCAGCAAAACCAAGTGAAAGCACCTGGCACGGTCCAAGTTCCCCTGAAATCCATTTCTATCGAAGATGGATTCATGGATACCCGCGTGCAGTTTGGCGCATATTTCAACTACTCAGTAACAGGCAACCCATACGACGTAACGCCGTTCAATGAGACTCTTCAGAAACAGCTCTTCACCAACATGTTCGGTCCCGGCGGTTGTCAGGATCGACAAACGGCCTGCAATGCCAAGCCGACCGACAAGGGCTGTGCCGAGACTGACGCCTTTTGCATCGAGAATGTCGAAGACTTCTGGGACACCCACGCGGGCCGCTCTGAAAACGACATTCGCCTGGTAGCACCGGAACCATACCCGGCATCAAACTTCGTCGCATACCTCAACAGAGCCGATGTACAAGCAGCTATCGGGGCCTCGAACAACTTTTCCATCGCTTCGGTGCAGACTTCTATGGCGTTCAGCTCAACCGGCGACGACAGCCGCACCGGCGCGCTCATCACCCAATCCATGACAAATCTGCTCCAACAAGGCATCACCGTCGCCCTCTTCACCGGCGACGCCGACTACGACAGCAACATGATAGGCGCCCAGATCGTTGCTGCAAATGTGGGTGCTGCAAACTGGGCTTCTGCCGGATTTGTAAATTTGTCGGCCAATAGCGACGGACAGATTCCGGGCGAGGTGAAGCAAGCCGATGGGTTTTCTTTTTCGCGACTCTATTTCGCGGGCCACTTTTCTGCCTTCAACCAGCCTGAGGCCGCGCTCAGAATTCAAGAGCGTGTCATCAGAGGTGTAGACATCGCAACTGGAACGACGCCAATGGCGTTGGGCAGGAACATTATAACAGGTGGGCCGTTGGAGAGCACGTTCAAAGAGGGTCCGGCAACAGTCCAGACGAAGGTTGTGCCCAAGGGCGCCATTTACGATCCGCACACACATCTGCCTGTGATTCCGGGAAAGTCGGCAGCGACAGGCGGCAGAAATACCAGCGTCAAGGTCGATGTTGCCCAAGATTCGACACCTCATCCACTGGCTGATTTCACGGCGAAGAATATCAGGAAAATCCTTAGAGAGAACGGGTCGCTGCTGAGGAAGTGAGCCTAATCTCGCTACTCCTCTTCAAATCTCTCGAGAGCATATATATTGCTACCTTGCTGGCTGAGACTTTGAGAGGTTGAAGTATGTTTGCCAGTTCAAAAAGGTTGTTTGTAAACGTTTGTGAAGTATAGAGGTACTTTTGATTGTATGGCTGGGTGATTCCTCGATGCAAAGCCGTGAGCTTCTACCATGCTCTCTAAGATGTTGAGACGCCGATATCTTGAACAGTTCGATTAATTCGATTATTTAGGCGGAGGTATGCTTAATCTTGTCTATTTACTGATATCCTAGCGGCTAGTAATATTGCGCCGTAAGGGTCAGGTGCACGTAACATTAAAATTGACCTATGTAGATCACCATCTTCGTCTCGGTTTTGCGTCTGACACTGCAGACGGCTGTACTCACATCACTTTGACCAGAAGACTGATGCATATTGTCTTCGTGTTGACATACACATCTTCAAGACTAGGTTGTCGCTGGTGCTCCACTAAACTCTGGACGCCTCTAGTATCTCCTCAATCACTCTTCCTTCTACGCCAACAAATGTGGTGATGTGTGTTCAGGCGCTATGCTAAATCCATTCCACAAGTGTCCCGAGGCAACCAAAATGGAGTCCTCACACCTAAAGAAAAGCATCTAGGACGCCAACACGAGCATCTGATGTGCAATGATTTGAGCGTAACTGCTTTTCTAGTTATTTTTGCCGATGCGTAAGCGACCCCTCAAGTTAAGCTCTCAGATTTTCTCAAGCTTGTGACTGCGAAACAATCGGGTCTTACTTCGGTATCTGGAAGATCTCACGAGCGAAAGTCAAGGTATCGACAATCCGTCGACTACCTGTTACAATCCTGAATCTAGTTGCTCATCCATGACCCGAAAGGCTCTCTTCTTTTAAGTCGACCTCTCGATATCCTTACCAATTCTGATCATACAACACGTGTCTTTCCAGTCGCTGCAAATATTAGGGTCTCTAATGGAGGTTCAGTCCTTTTATGTCAACGAGCAATACCATCGCTGGTTTTGCCTGGGTAGTGATGCGAAGTATATAACTATTCACGGTAAGTAGAAAGCAGCATTTGTAAGCGATCTAAGCAATTTTTTCCAACAAGAAGAATTCAGATGAGAAACCAGCTACAAGTGTCACAGTCTTGAGTCAACCTCATCCCTTAACTACCGATGCATCGTATTGCTTCTATCGTTGCTGATAGCTCAAAGCAGAAGTATGAAACAATACTACAATAGGCCAGGCCGAAACCGTCCAGCAAGATTACCTCAGCTATTCTGAGTGCCATCAACTATCGCCGAGACACCAGCACAGAATTATGACGGTACTTGCAATACCGTGGCTGAATGCCATTAAGTTGTATAAAATTATAATATTGGTATAAAGGCCAATGAAAATCGAAATCCTGATTAACATCGGAATTATGTCAAGAGATGGACTTTTCGTAATTGTGTACTCTGCTCAAACTGATGATTACATGAACGATCTCAATCGCAAAGTTTTCAGGAGATCAGCGTTGATCATCCACAGATAATAAAGCATTGGACGCGATGTGCTGTTGAGTAGAGTGAGGAGCTCAACCCGATGAAACAAAACGAAAAGGGCGTTCTCAACTGATGTGCCTAAGGCGGAAGAATCTGTACTTGGCGCCCTAGAACTAGGGGTACTTTGGCGCTGATTAGTGACATCGTGTGAAGGTTTACACTTGGCTGTGTGCAGCTAAAATAGAAAAGATGAAACAACCCGGCTAGCAGCCCGGGTTAGGCCTGCCAAGCACTACAAACAAACACAAATTCTTTCAATAGAACAGCCCTGGACGGTGAACTCATCAGGATAGATAGTGAACACCACTATGATAAAGGCATTCGTTGTCAAAATGCTTCCGGTGCATGAATGTTACCAAGTTGTTGAAGTCTTGGATATATTGTACACAGCACTTGCACCATCATGTTCCTTAGGACAGTAACAGCCGAACCACCCATCCTTGACCACACTTTCTCGGAGAATTTTAAGAAACAGCCAAATACAGCAACAACAAGGCACATGATTTGGATTAGCTGTCAGTTTGTTGCGTGCAGAGTGGGGGTTTTTCCCACCGTAAAATCATCACGTGTACTACGTCTGATTGCATCCCTGCGAGCATCACCTTGGCGTGCACCACTTCCACCCATGAGCGACTGGCAGGAACCCATTTTTGGCGTGTGCCTGTGAGAGGTAAATTCAAACGCGCGAAGAGGGGTTCGTCGGTTGGAAATAGATGTTCAATGTTTGACATTGATGGTCTAGGAAATGGGGACCCATAGCCTTAATAGCAACGTTAAGTTCCATGTGGTGCCTGGCCGATCCGGGGTCTGGTCCCTTTCGCATGAACGACAGCGGAAGAAAACCGATATCACCGAGTCATTGGCCATCAACAAAACATTGGATGCCAAATGTTGGGCCATTGCGGAAACACTGCACGCTATTGGACCAAAATGATGTCCAGACCAGGAGTTGCTGACAGAGGCTGCGCTGGCAAGTCTCTTTCTATGCCGGCCGGCGCGCCGACTGCTCGGAATAGTTCACGTCAAGACCCTGCGCGCCCCACTCGGCCGCCAGTAGTGGCAGCGAATATTGGACTGACAGTTTCCAAAGGCCATCTACTTGCTAAGCGATGCTATCTTAACATTGACTGCTAAGACGGTAGAAACCTCATGGTCACGGTCCAATTGGACGCTGACAGTAGTGAATTCCATGTCTGTATCCACTCGTGGGGTTTAGTTACTTAGACTTAGAACAGAGAGTCGGGGTCCGTACTTGACGAACCTTCTAAGCGAAGTGTATAATGGCTCTTTCATATGGGATCAATGAATGTATAAAGAAGATCAGATGTCTCCTCATCAGATGGAATTATTCTAGGTCAGCATCAATCCACGGGGCAACACGCTTCAGCACCATTACACTCTTTCCCTTCTCTTCGAAACGTCTCTGTTCACTTCTCACACCCCTTTTGCAAATTCATTTCAGACGAATATACTCATCATGTCGACTAAGCAAGTTCTGTCTCTTCTCCCCCTTCTTTTCAGCATCGGCTGGTCATCTCCGGCGCCCTTCCCACGCAGGGGAGGCCACCCCGGTTTCCCTGAAGGCGCCAAGCCCGGCTTTGCCCCCTCCGGCACCGTTCCATCTCTCCCTCAGCAGAGCAGCCCCGCAGACCCGGCGAACAACGCTGCCGCGCCCGCGGCTAGCAGCACTCCTGGCAAAGGAAATGGAACCAACCCCGGCACCGGCGGCGGCCCGACCCTTCCGGAGGGCTACGCAAAGATCGTCTTTCAGGACGACTTCTCAAAACAGCAAGCCGGCGCCCTCCCTGACGCGTCGAAGTGGACATTTGACGTCGGCACCGGTTACCCCGGTGGTGCTACGAACTGGGGCACGCAGGAGATCCAGACGTACACAAAGGACACGGCGAATATCGCCATTTCGGAAAGCGGCACACTAACCATTACGCCCATCAAGAACGGCGAGGCCTGGACTTCGTCCCGCATCGAGACCAACGCCGCGCAAGACTTCACGTGCCCCACGAGCGGCAAGCTGCGCATGGAGGCGAGCATCATGATTCCAGCCTCAGACCCGGCAACTCAGTCCGGCATCTGGCCCGCTTTCTGGTCCATGGGCTCTGCATTCCGCACCAATGTCACTTCATGGCCCAGCGTCGGCGAAATTGATATGCTCGAGGTCTCCAACGGCGTCGGTACCGTGTTCCAGACGGCTCACTGCGGTGTCATTGATGGCGGCCCCTGCAACGAGAAAACCGGTCTTAGCTCCAGCGCCGAGTTTCCCCGCGGCGAGTTTGTCAAGGTGGCCTGCGAGGTCGACCGCTCTGCCGGCGGCGGATACGCCTCTGAGAAGCTCGTGTGGTATGTTAACGACAAGCCGACCAAGACCATCACCGGCCAGCAAATTGGCGATGAGGCCGTTTGGAAGAACCTTGCTCAGACTCCAAAGATGATCCTACTCAACGTTGCCATTGGCGGCGAGTTCCCCGATGCCAAGGCCGGCACCAAGACTCCCAACGCGCAGACTGTTGGGGGCAAGGACTCGCGGATGGAGGTCAAGTACGTTGCTGTTTACAGCTCCTGAAAGCCTCTCTCTTGGGCCACCTCAGAGTGACATTTTATCACTTCCTTTCAGATCGTCCTAGAGTGGGTTTAGGAATTAGAGCTGGACACATTTGTCGTTGTACTTTGGAGCGATTTGCGAGTTTTGATTCTGTTGAAAGATTACGAGTGCTTTTGTACGTTAGCCATTATTACGCATTTGAAAGACATCTAGATCCTGTTACATTCCTTCCTCCTCCTGTGCAAATAACCGTCATGTTCTAGCAAGACAACATAAGTTTGAGTTAGGCAGTCTCATATGGTAATATCGTCAAAATGATGCATGCGCACATCATTCAAGCATATCAAGTCACGCGTATATCACAAAGCCCAAGAAGCATAATAGTTGAACAAGGAAATTCTTGTTGTATTGTCTGGTGCCACTCGAAAAGGGCGTAAGTCACAGAATTACGCGTTATACTATGTACAAAGAACTTCTAATATATGTACCTGGAAAGATACACGTCCCCTCTATGAAACGCCGTCTATCGCACTCGCTGGTACGCTAAAGCTTCTGCTCTTAGTACTGGGCAGAGCGGCGGGCCTTGCGGGCACGGCGCTTCTTGCAGCCAGCGCCGGAGCTGGGAGCAGGGGCGGCGGCAGCAGAGCTGGTGGCAGCAGCGCTGGTAGCGGGCTGCGTGACGAGGGTAGTGGGGGCAGCGGCGGCGGCGCTGGTAACAGCCGGGGCAGTGCTAGTGGCGGCAGGGGCAGAGGCGGCCGGGGCGGAAGGGGCGGGAGCAGAGCCGGATCCAGAGCCGGAGCCGGAGCCGTAGACAGCAGGGCCGGGGATGACGTAGTTGGTGATGGCGTTGTAGATGTTGATCAACAGACCAGGGTCAGTGGCCTTGTAGGCACCGGGGAAAGTAACACCCTCAGGCTTGGCAGTACCGGTACCCTCAACCTTGAGCTGGTAGCAAGACATGTAGTACTGGGCGCCGTTGGCAGAGCCGGCGGCGTGGAGAGCGACGGTCTCGGCACGGAGGAGGTAGTCGCCAGGGGCGATGTCGGAGGGGATGACGACGTTCTGCTTGCCGCAGCCCTCGTTGATGAGGTCGTTGCCCCAGGTCTTGTTCTCGGCGAAGTAGCCGGACTCGAAGATCTTGAAGAAGGGGGTGGAGCCGTCGGCGGCGGCGGCATCGTCAACAGCGCTGAGGTAGACCATGACGGGGCCGTGGTGGGCGCCACCGATGGCCTCCTTGGTGCAGTCGCGGTCGTTGTGCTGGTGCATCTCGACGGTGATGGTGTCACCGGCCTTGACGCCGCAGGTGGAGGTGGCGGCAGCGGAGCCGGCGTTGCAGCGCATGTCGTTGGAGGTGGGGTCCTGGATGGGAGAGTTGGAGGCCTATCATGATTAGTGTTTTGCTCTGACAGATCCCGCTGGACGCTTCCGACGTGGACTTACAGGCATGCGAACGCAGCTGGACTCTTGGTCCTGGCCGTTAACCCAGAGTTGCTGGAAGATGGCGTGGCCGGCAACCATGTTGGCCATGGAGGCGGTAAGGGCGAGGGCAGCGTAAGACTTCATCTTGACGGTTTGATGGGTTGGTTTGTTGGTAAAGAAGGACGGTGATTCCGGGCGTTAGAAGCGTATGTACACACAAAGGTGAGAAAGAGTGAAATGACGCCGGCGTCGAGCTGAGAGAATGACTGAAAGTAAAGAGTGGACAGATGAGTGACTGAAAGCTGTTGGAGAGAAGAACGGCATCTCCTTCCACGAGGCGAGCAGACTGAGACTATATGTATGCCTCGCAGACTCGCAAAGTCCCCCTCCCTCTCTGACATTACACTTGCATCCCCCACTGCGGGCATGGTCAGGCAAGCCCAGAGCCGCCAAGCCTAAAGTCTGGATAGGGGTGACCGCAAACCCGTGTCAAGTCCCACTGACCACGACGCCGCCGCATCGGTTCAGCTAACCACCAGGGATCACTTCACCTTGAACGAGCGTTAATCTCGACTGGCAAGGGTCGTCAGGACTGAATGGACATCCTGCCCGCAGGCAAACAACCTGTGCGTCCCAGTATCCCTAGCATCACAACTGTCGGTCCACCGTCTTTCATTGGAGCAATAATCTGGAAAGGGTTAACATTGTGGGGATGCCCGCTGTTGTGTCTAAATTGCGGGATGCGTGCCTTGCAGCTTCGGCTGCACGGATGAAGCGCCCAGCTCCAACTCGGGCTCGGTTCGAAGCACTCGTTTTACCAATTGGCGTGCGCTCTTCAGCTTTCTTCTTCGCCTGCTTCTGGACTGGAAGACGAAGAGTACCCTCCCTCGTCTTCGTCCCAACTTGAACCCCAAGCTTAATTTAAACCCTTGGAGAAAATCGGTCTTCTGCCGTTAGGCCAGCCAGTGCGAACCCCGGTTTCCCTGTTCCCCTTCGCGGCTCATCGTCCGAACCTGAAACACGAACAGCATGTACCTACCCCTGGCGCTAGGGCGTCTTACAGATAAGACCACCGAAAAACTGCTGACTGGCAATGTGCAGATGTTCACAGTTTCGAAACGGGATGAACGAGCGTTTCGGTGGAATTTTCGTTCAATACGTCACGCGATATTGGGCAGTTGCCGAAAGTCTCCTGGTTAGCTTTCCGCAGTTGACGTTGGATATATTAAGGCTTAGAATCGTGAGATCTGCGCAGCACTACGTTTGAGTTCCTTGGTACTTCTCGGGTTCCCGCGAGCTAACCAATTGGGCAAGCTGGCCCTAGGCTTAAACGATTCTGATTGGCCAAGAGGACCGCCAGTGATCGTCATCCTCGCCCAGGGATGGCCAGAGTCTGGTGCCCCGATGAATTGTGTCACCCAAAGTGGTCCATTCCTGGATGGGCCCTGCGGGAATCGCCTGGGGCCTCGTGCCAGCACCACTGGCGGACACGTGCGTTACGGGTAAATAGACACGTTAGGGGACAAGCCAACGAAAGCGCAGCCGTTGACCAGTGTCGTGCGCTCGGCAGCTGCTCTTGACTCAATATGCCGGTTCATGCGGTTCCCATTGTGGTGGTTGATCAACCCGAATTCGGTCCATCCACTTTACGCCTTGACCTGTTTCTGTCGCATCGGAACATGCAATAGGAATGCCACTTCTTTTCGACTTGCAGCTCCGAGAGGAAATATTGGACCTTTTCCGTCGCATCTCGGCTCTCTGCGAGAAAATGTGGAGAGAATATTGTGGTCCTCTGAGCGTCTAGAGGGAAATCATCTCCGAGTGAAACGAGCCTAGATCTTGGGGGCCAGCAAGTCGGGCGCTACTAAAAATTTCTGTCGACTCCCCCCTACTGCCCACAGAGGGGGGCAAACGGCAATAGAAAAGAGGTTAGTACACCGCTGGCCGCTGCGGTTAATCAGCTTGAAACCAGGGCTGCTGGGCTCTGCGCCTACGTTGCATGGATGATGGCGCCAACAAACTGCGAGGGCAAAGGCTACGGCAAGACACCAAAACTTGGCCTATTTCGTGCCGCTCTGAAAAGAAATAAGGCCAATTATTCTAGCCATGCGCTGGCGGCAAATATGATGCTGTACGTCATGCTTTCTAAAATGCCAACAACTTGCAGCAGCTCCTACGCCGTATTGCCTTGATAGCCGCCGTAAGTGTTGTTGCATTCGGTGTTGATAGAAGATTTGCGTGACAAACATGGTGCATCGGTGCATCGCATTGACGGGGCGAAAATGATGCTGATGTCAGTTGTCAAGCTCACTCTGAGCCTCAACTAGTGTCTCCAATTGTCAGAGTAGAAAACTTCAACGGTCTTGGACAATTACAACATTTGCTGACATATGGCAACATCAGGATGGAACAAGCATTGGTTCGGATCTCAACAGCAGAGAAACTAGCAGATGTCAGTCTATGGCTAATAGCCAGAATGCCGGTACGCCTGTCCGACTCGACGTTGGTGCATCCGTCAAAAAAATAAGCTTGATGTCATCTCTAGTTTGCCTGTGGTTCTAAGCTACTCTCGATGAGACACGTGGGCCCACCTAGCCGAACAGGTCTTCTGGACCTTGTGGATTTCACACTCCGGCATCATTTCGCCATCGTCCTGCGATCATCAGACCTTCCTCCTTCTTTGCTCGTCTCTAGGGATCCATTTCCACTTCTTGATTCATGCACGGGTTTCCGTACTCCGATTTGCAACACCGGACTTCTAGTGTTTTTCTTTCGCAGGCCCTTGAAAAATTTCACACACGGCGGCATCGTACTCCGACCGAGGCATTTCCATCGGCTTTGTCAGTTACAAAAAGCCGGCGACGATGACGTCTACGCTCAGCAGTCATGCTTTAGGTGATTGATTGCCGTGCTTCCCACAAAACAGCTTCGGCCTCAATTAGTGCTTGTTGTTTTGGCAACTAGTCCATGTTCTCGAGTCATTCGAGCTGCAAGCATGATACCAAATATCTCTTGCGGTGTTTCCTGTTTCCGGAGTTGGTTGAGAGTGCCGCCGGCCATGTGACTTCTCGGTGTTTTGTACGGTTGACACTAAACGCTTTGACAGTTCAACTGGGTTTTCAAACCGAGTTCCTCATTTGGGTATGCGCTGGCATCGCCGATGGCCCTCCCGTTTCAGATATGTTAGCCGTAACTACCGCTGATCAGTAACAGTCATGACCTGAGGCAGCGGCGCCGGTGCATTCCGCATCTCGACTGCGACGCGAGTGTCGTGAATGCGTCTGTCAAACATCTTAAAATCAAAGACGCCCTCAAGCTCGCGTCGAATGTTTGCTAATTGCTCGTGTGCCTTGAGGATCTCGTCGGGTTTGTTGTCTTGATGAACATGGACTTTGATCAGAAACATCCACCGCCGGCCTGGATCGGCTGGAGACATGGTATCCCACGGAGCCGTCTGCGTGAGAGGGCCATTGTCGCCGTTCATCTGAAGAATGTAGTGTCTTGAGAGGCAAAATTCCACATCGTCTCTGAAGAACTGGTAGGTCTCCTCAACGGCCTCGCTCTTGAACCTGTATCGTGTTAAGCCTTATCGCTCTCTGCTAGTGAACAACATCACGTACTGGTAATTGTTGTCTCTCATAACAGACAACAGGTTCTTCTGGTCCCAGATCTCTGTCTTCTTGCGCTGAGTGACCGACGAGCGGTTCTGGGGGGGGTCGGGGAAGTCGGTCCATCGGAGGGTGCCGGGGCGCGCATTAAAATCCACTTCGGGAGCGGTCGGGCCGAAGTCCTTATCCTTGAACACCTCATATCGAGCTTGGAGGATGTAGGATTGGCGATTCAGTTGCTGATGCAGGTCCTTCCACAACATCTGAATGTCTTTTCGCGGAGTCTTGGCGATTGAGTTCTGGTTCGAGATCCCGCCAGGTTTGGCCGGGCCCTTGAAGTAGAGCACACGATGTAGGCTCTGCCAGGCAGGCATGGCGCAGAGACCGCCCAAGACGGAGCAAGCCGCCTGGATGTCATCATCGTCGACGAGTGTTGTAAGGAAAAGCTCGTACATAGCGATTGACGATTATATGGAAATTGGAAGGGGGTGGCGGGGGAAAGTGAAGTTTGGTATTAGGCACTCAGGCAAGGAATCGTAGAGGTGAAGCTTAATGGGCTCACGAAGGCCCAGTGAGTGCGCGTGTCGGCGAAATCGCGGTTGACCCATGCACGCTAAGCTTGATATGGCCTGGCACATGGTCACGTGGATGCCCGTCACCGTGCGTGATTGTCCAGGCGCGTAGTCGCGGTGCCATTGAAGCAGGAGCTGTGCCCCACCAAAGGCCACAGCTTCCTTCGTCGGCCTGACGTCCAGCTGTTCCCGTCGACATGCGAACTTCTCTTGTGCAAACTAACAGCCGGACACTTTTCCTTTTGTTGGGACGTCGATCAACACACACCGCTCTAGCAATGTCGTCGTCCAATTCGTCGATCGCGAAGCGGAAACAGAGAGAATCAATCTCGCCGCCGCCGGTCAAGCGGAAAGTTCAAAGCGGCACGACCAGTAAGTGATGCTCTACTGCCACGAAGTCCACGATTGCTCACATTGTGAAGAAAATGCAGTCGCAAACTTCTTCAAACCAGCTTCCCAGAAACCTAAAGACCGAACAATTTGGACAGAACGGGCCCCCAACGATGATACCCCTGCAACTCTGCTTGTCGGTCGCTACGAACCGGAGAACACCCCCACCGAATCTGAGAAGAGGACAAAGGTCGCTGCCTTTGACCTGGTACGGTAGCTCGAACGGATTCCTCTAGTATAAATGAGAGTAATTAACTCATATCGCCCCAGGATTCGACCCTGATCACAACAGCGTCCGGCAAGAAGCACGCCGATGCTGCTGCGGATTGGAAATGGTGGCATGCCTCTGTTCCCGGAAAGTTGAAGGAGATGTACCAATTTCAAGGGTATGTCGCTTCTGCTATATCATTCTTGGGCTAGCTGACATCGCCAGGTATCGCATTGTAGTGCTCTCCAATCAAGCCGGCCTTGTTCTCCACGCCGACCCGAAAGCCAAGACCCCGAAATCGACCAAAGACCGAGTCTCTGCATTCAAACAAAAGGTCAATGCTGTTCTCACGCAGCTCGATCTTCCTATGACCGTATATGCTGCTACGGAAAAGGATATCTACCGGAAACCGCGGCCAGGAATGTGGAAAGAGCTTTGCAGCGACTACGACCTTGCTGGAGACATCGATTTGAAACAGAGCATCTTTATCGGTGATGCAGGAGGTCGGATAGCTGCATCAAAAACCGCCAAAGATTTCAGCTGCTCAGACCGGAATTTCGCTGACAACGTTGGCATCGAATACAAGACTCCAGAGGAGTTCTTTCTCGGCGAGAAACCGCGGGATTTCGTTCGAGAGTTCGACGTTGTTCACTTCCCGTACTCAGAGGACTCAAAGTCTCCTAGGCTGGATGTTGTCTTCGAGAAGACGAACAAACAGGACATTGTCCTGTGTTGTGGCCCACCTGGTGCTGGCAAAAGCACGTTTTTCTGGAAGCATCTGAAGCCATTGGGATACGAGCGGGTCAACCAAGATACCTTGAAGACGTTAGTTGGTTTAGGCTCTTAATCTGGGAATCCTTGAGTCGCTGACGTGTTCGCAGCCGAGAAAAGTGCGTTCAAGCTGCCAAAGAATTATTGAACGGTGGTCAATCCATCGCAATAGGTTGGTTGCCTAGATGGCCAATCCCAAATATCAGCCGCTGACTTAGACCAGACAATACCAACGCCGACCCAGATACAAGAGCCGTCTGGATTCAATTGGCAGAGAAGCAGAATGTGCCTGTCAGATGCGTGTGGTTCAAAACACCTCTGCATATCTGCGAGCACAACGACGCTGTACGATCTATGAATGAATCCGTGAGTTTGGACTTGTTCCAGCTGTAATGACTTCCGCTAATAATGATTCAGCTCAATCCTGAATCTCGGGCTGCACTGCCCAAGATGGCCTTCAATGGCTTCAAATCACGCTTCAAAGAGCCGAGGGTGAAGGAAGGCTTCCAAGATATCACCGAGGTCGATTTTACCTTCCGAGGAACCAAGGAAGAGCATGAGCTATGGGCCAAATACTGGCTCTGATCGAGTGGGTTCATTCCGAACGATCTTCTCATCCTTTACTCGACAAACATGTCATTCGCCTCGGCGATGATAGCTCTATGGTAAAGGATTACCAATGATGTTCAGTACGTCACATCGAAGTACATTGCTCTAAGATGCCCTCTACACTGTCGACACAGTGGAGGTCTTCTCGGCATATTTCAGAATTCTCGACGTACCTCAAAAAGCAAGTTACTCTGTTCTCCATGAATATGGTTACGAGACGTCTGACCAGTCCACAAACAGTACTTTAAGTGTTTCCACGCCTTTGAAATCGAACTCTTAAGCTTTTTGCTTCCAGTCAGTTTAGCAAAGCAGGCAAAGCTTCCGTAAGGTCTACACACATTACACTCGAGTATTGGTACATCGTGGAGTTATAGTTGTGTAGAGTGACAGAATGGCAGAATGATACCAAAGTCAGTTTGCCCTAGAGGTAAAGCCCACGGCTTCCTTGGGCCGTTCCATCCACGGTTGCTAGTAGTCTCCCAACCGTTCGCCTACTATCTCGACATTGTTTCTCTCCCATCCCCGGAAACCCACTTGTCCTCCACAGCATGCAACAAGACCCCTAAGTGAGCGAAAAGCACCAGTGCAGGAGGCTGTCTCTGACGTAGTCGTACGAGGAAGTCCTCGGGAATAAAATGCAGCCACATCATGGGTCCAGACCAGGCCCTAAGGAGCAGGTTTCGCGACTACCTCGTCCATCGTCATGTATTGCCGCATGTATACAGGACATCTTCTCAAAGGTACAGAGTCTGGTCGTAAACTTCGGCATCAGGACCATTGTCCCAAGTAGTCCGAATTTTGCAAGGCTACAGGTCCCCGTTGTCTGGCTCCTCATTGTTGGGATCCAACTCCTGCCAGTTGTAGAGGCTGAGAAGCGGGCTCCATACCGCGGATCATGAGTAACTATCCACTCGGGCACCAAAGACACGTGCGTTCCGGGCGGAGTTAATAGAGTCGCCGTTGCAAGTTGCCTAGAGGTGGCCATACATGCCAAAGACGTAGACAATGTTCGTGGATGCACATGCAAAGATTACGTCGCTGTATATATATTCCAAGATGTTTGCGATGGCCTCCCCCAACCCATGCAGCGCTTGGTTGTGGCGGCGGGCGGCATGCGCCATGTAGCGTCTTCTGTTGTGCAGATCGAGGTGTGCGAGATGGAGAGCTGTCAAACTAAGGATACCATGCATCACAAATAGGTGGCCAAAGGCGACGCGTGCGAACGCTTACTGCCACCAGTTGTTGGCGCCTTGAGAGACTACAATGGTTTGCTTTGTTGAGATTGTCCAGTGGTGGAGCAGAGCCATATCATGCATGGTGAGTTGTAAAGGGTTGCGACATGCCTCGACTTAGCTGGAGGACGAGAGGCAAGGCAACGATACGACTGATTCAGCTACCGGTTGGCGCTGGCTCAGCCCTGCGGCGGCATTGTCGCTTCTCGGCGTCAAGTAAGACGTAGACTCCTTTGACGCCGGGTAGTTGCACTCAGTGTCATTTCGGACGCAGCATTTGCATCGTGGCCTGTCCTCCGAGCACTACATCAATAATCAGCAGGATGATTCATGGTGGCGAGCCGCGAGGTCCGTTGACTCTGCCCACTCGTCAATGTTAATGTCATAATGGACACCGAAAAAGCAAAACCTGTGGTCGGTACACGATGGCAAGCGAAAGGCGGACGGGGACACGCAGGGCTGGCTGAGATCGACCCAGTCATCGCTTTTGCATGTCACATACCTTAATTTTCCGCCTCCTACATGCGGAACATCACGTTCGCGTCTTTTTGCGTGGGCGAGGTTTACTAGATAACGGCGCTCCCCTCTCTGTCGGTGGTGGAGCCATGGGAGCGGGTAAGCCTCTCGTTGGAAGCAGAGAGGGGAGGAACGAAGAACGAAATACGATAAACGGGGCCGATGGCCGACTTAAAGTTTCGCAAGCCAGTGCTGCTAGATCAGACGAGATAACGGCTCCGCCACTTTCCAAGGAGGCGCTGCCATCACAAGACCCGGCACCAGGATACGCTAGCGCCGTAAGTAGTTGCTAGAACGGATGCGGAGATGGGCATCCAAGCTGCTGTCCTGTCGTTCCATCAAAAAATGCCGCTGAGTTAGATGCAGTGCAGTGTGGTTCATATGAACCGGCAGTGTGGGCATATAGTAAGGAGAAGAAACGTTTCAAGCTTTCCAAAAATGCCGCTTCTATCGCGCAGCTGAAGAACTCGTTTGACATCAAGCAAACGAAGAGGTAAGTTGAGGAACCGTAATGGGTGTCGGGGCCCCCGACTGTTACCAGAGCAAGCCTATTATTATCGACACAAATCACTGGGGTCCTCTCACGAGCGGAGCATCGACGGTGATGGCTACGGCAATAGACGAGCTCCATTATAGGTATACTTAGGAATCCGGTCTCGGAGTACCAAGAGGAGATGCGAAGGCATGAGAATGCATCGAAAAGGGCTGATCTGGTTCGTGGAAGACAGATTCAGTCCAGAAATGGCAGGCGGGCCGTTTAATTACGAGGACATGATGCGGATAGTCTTAGGATAACCTTGGGCAAAAGCAGTCTTCGATGGTTGGCAAAGTAATAAAATCATCAACCAAAAGTACTTGTCACCTTAGGCTGGCTACGGCGAAAGGCATACTCGTCGACTTCCTCCTCGCAATCACGGAAGGCCTTGTTACGAGCAGTACCTAAGTACTTCGGCGATGATCTACGAAACCACGGTCAGGCCGCCGACGCCAAAAGCGGGACTATAAATCCATTTGCTTGGGACCTTGTTGATAACCTGTACGATCTCGTGATTCACTCGTATAAAGGCGTTATAGAAGAGAGCGCTCTTAGAGTTCTGAAGGGGATCGGAAAGGCAGCATTAGGCTTGACGACGAAAAGCGGCGCAGGCATGTTTGGTCTATTTGTGTATCCCGACGCAGGTATTGCTAGGAGTCTAGGATCAGCAGTTCACAGGGCTGCTCGGAAGATGATTATGGAGGAGAGAATCATCGAGGGAAACCGGAGATTTGAGTCCAGCATAGGTGCCAAAAGTGATTCAAAGGCCATAATTTTTTATTTTTCGGCCCCAATGCGAATAGATGAGTGTTTGAGATGTCAATTCGGAAAAATCTTATCCTTAAAGCGTCAATGTGTGACCCCGTTTTCGTAGCTGGGTGAGATGTGATTAAAAGTCTATTGAGACAGCTTCTTGCTAGCTAGAACCTGCATCTGGAAAGAAAACGTTGTTCACCAGTGCTTCGTCTTCACGGGATCGAGTCGTCCAGACAGACGGCAGACGGGAAAAGATGGAATACTCAAAGGCCCATGTAGTTGAAGCACGCCTTTTGGAAGACCGACATGGAACTCGGGGCCCAGGAACAAGGGGAGAGCCGCTATGCCGTCGCACCTCGCGGTGATGTCGAACGCATGTTTAAGCAACTCGTTGTACACACTCAGCTCATAGTTTGGTGGTCACTTGATGATCAGGAAGCCGAGAGCTTGTTTTTGTTCTTAACATGTTTTTTCCATAGAGTGACCCTTAGTTGGTTTCTATCCGCCAGTTGCCCAACGGCATCTCCTTCCTAAGTTAACCATCGAAAACTAAGTCCCTGCAGGGCTTCCAGCATCTAATGAGGACCCCCAGTTAGGCATCGCGAGTAACGAAATACGATGAACGAGGACCGATTTGGGCCCACCTAATCGTCCGTTTGGCTGCCACTCCCTTTCTGTTTGCGGAGCTTGCCCGGTGCCATAGCCCTCATTCCCACTGCCGACCGGACCCACGAGCTCGGGGCCGAGTTCGCCCCTTTTTTTCGTTCCCCGTTCTCGTTTCTCGTTCTCCTTTCTTGGTTCTGTCGCCACCCGGCAAGCGCCGCCAATGCGTATACTGAAGCGACCCACGACGTTATGATACCGCCTAGTCATCGGTCTAATTACAACGACCTATATATAAAGCCTTCAACCATGTTGAGATGGTGGCTGCCTGCAACTCACTTTTCAGTACCAAGGAGACAGAGAACATATCATAAGCCAGAACCATGAAGGTTGCAACACTTGTCATCGCACTTGTCGCCGCTACCGAAGCAATCGACGCGTATCCCAGCACCGGAACCACCTCACTGAGGCAGGAGGCGGCCAAGAAGAACATTCTCATCGGGTCGGGAGCGATCAATCCGACCTACCTCGACGATCCCGTATTCGCGGCCGTCCTTGCCGAGCAGTTCAACAGCCTCTCTCCCGAGAATGAGATGAAATGGTCGTTCATTAACCCAGCCGAAGGGCAATACAACTGGGACACTCTCGACCGCCTTGTCCACTTCGCGGAAGACAACAACATGGTGGTCAAAGGCCACGGACTCATCTCGAGCTGCTGCAACCCCGACTACCTGCTCAACATTACCGAGCCCACAGCGTTCCGTGCTGCGATGACGACTCACTTCAAGGCGGTTATGCACCGGTACAACGGCAAAATGGATCGGTGGGATGTCGTCACCGAAGCCCTCAAAACAATGGGCGGCGGCCTGGAAGCTACCGACTTCTATAACATTCTTGGTCCCGGCTATATCGCAGACGCCTTCCGCATTGCCCGGGCTGCAGTCCCAGACGCTAAGCTATTCATCAACGAGAACCTCGTTGAGTCGCTCCCCACTAAGCGTCAGGAACTGTATGACCTGGTTTCCCGACTTGTGGCTGACGGCGTCCCGATCGACGGAGTCGCTTTGCAGATGCACATCGTCGAAGTGGCCCCGATACCGGGCGTGATCACAGACATAGTTGACTCCTACAAGGCGCTCGGACTTGATGTAACGATCGCTGAAATGGATGTCCATACGCTCAACAATACACTTGAGACCGAGATCTACGGCGCCGTCATCAGCGAGGCCCTCAAAGCAGGAATCACCGACATTAGCTTCTGGGGCTTCACGGACAAGCACGCCTACACCTATGTGCCCGGCGCGAAGCCGTTGATGTTTGACGAGAACTACAATCCTAAGCCTGAGTTCTACGCCACTCACACCGCCCTAACGAGCTTCGTCAGCGCGCTCTAGGGAGCTCGAGCACGATCGAACTATAAGAGATTGCGCTGTCCACAACTGCGGTCGTAACCTCGGAGATTTGGCCTCACTTGCGGAAAGAAAAGTGATTTCGAAATGCGACCTATACGGCGACAGTAACTGCTCACTAGCACATGCTTAGCAATGCACTAAAAGACTTATACAATCCTACAAGAATCAAAGTAAGGTTGCCAATAATATGAAGATAGTACCCCGTGCAGACAAGCGGCTTTGTAAATAGTATAGACTACAGCAAGATTCGTACCTCAGTGGACATCTCTTTATAACACGCATAATACAGATTTACTAAAATGCCTGTTTTATCAGGCACAATACTGCATATTCGTACTGATTTATCATTGACAATAGATATAAATGCAACCGCGACGATGACCCGAGAAGTGTAAAAGTCAGAGGAACCACTCGGCCGAAAAAGACACGAGGAGGTGTTTTCAGTGCACTTATCCGTTAAAGGAACTTGCCAACCATCATGACAACCCATTATTTCAAAACCAACACCATGGTTGACCTTGATATGCTGTCGGACGATTTCTCCCAGTATAGTGATCACAACAGGAGCGAATCAAAAGACGTTCGGATATGAAACGCCTCTCAGATGCACATACTGACGATTTCTTCTGTAGCAAGCTAAACCACTGCGAATCAAGGGCAGACACGCAACATACGCAAGACTCACTGGTATCCGCGTACCACGCCCGCCTCGATGCCATCTCAAACACCCTTTCGAAACTGCCCGAGGCGTTGTGTATGCAAGGCGACGGCACCTGAGGTATTGATAAACTCTAGGGATGTCGAAATGCTTGGGCGATATTATCGCTTGGGCCATCAGGTGGGAAGTGATTCGAGGCCGCCAAGAGGCTCTCAACCCCCCGAATTAACCGCGTGATCGGCTGAGGCCATCACGGTTAACCAACCCGGAGTTATTCAGTCCAGTCGCCTATTGACGCAGCCTCATGCTCCCCAGTGATCAGCATATAGGATTCCTGCCGCGTTCTCGAGTTCGTGACTTCGTACGACTACGCGCGTAGACAGGTCGCCTGGTAGTGACTGTCTTCATGGGAAATCAAGAAGAAGAACTTCTTCCCTCTTTAGGTCGGGGTCTACCCTTGTGCTGGGCGCAGATCAGTTGCTGCTGCTAACAAATTATCCCTGGAGCGACTTTCTCGATAACACTTGTTTTAAGCAACATCGGGCAGTCTCACTTTTCCGCCAGAAACATTTGATCTCACGTCTAGAACGTATCTTTCTTGAAACGAGAAATCTTGGGGCGAGAAAGGATTGTACCGTGTCTTTGAAAGTGATTCGGGCTGGGTTAATCACGGCGGTGCGAGCGGCCAAGCCGACATGACCATCCTCTCGAGAGCGCTGAGTATTCACTCTCGGCGATAGTAACCTTGAACTTCAGGCTAAGCACATCCGGGGCTGCCTGCTTTCAGCTTGATGAAGGCAACGTTTCGCGAGAGCGGTGTATGTTAAGATCTACCTTGACTTGTTAATGATTTCGGGGCAATTGCACGCAGGTTAAAAGCTTGACCCGAATTCCGTTGACGATAGATGTCGGGTCCAGCACGGGCAGACTCTCAAGAGGGGATCCACTGGCATAATAAGAATGGAATAAAAACCATGTATTGATATATATTTGACGACCTCGATATAAAAAGGTTTCGAAATTTGGGCAGCCGTATCTCTTAACCCTAAGTAACCCTAAGTAGCCACGAGGCCATCGCCGCCTGGGTCGCCGCCGCGCAGAGCTACATGGAGCAAGCGTCGGCCCGCACCGCCGTGCCCTTCGGCTGCTTTGAACGGCAGGGCGTCCCTTCCGCCCACGCCGCCCACCGCAACGCGCAGGCCTGCCAGGCCTTCCTTCGCCCTCTCCTGGTCGCCGTGCACATCACGTACGGCCAGCCGGCCCGCGCGCCCGAGATCCTCAGCGTGCGTGTCGAGAACACGCCCTACGGCGGTCCGGAGGAACATCTTCGTCCGCGACGGCCGCGTCAGCATGTACACCGTCTACCACAAGGGCTACCGGAAGACCAGTGAGTATCGCCCGATCCACCGCTTCCTCCCCGCCCGCATGGGTCGCATCCTGATCCTCTACCTCTCCATGGTCCGTCCCTTCGTCAACGCTCTGTCGGCCTGCAACGCCATCGCCGCAGACAAGTCCTTTGCCAGCGCCTCGGCATACCTCTGGCCGCCCACCTTCCTCGTGCCCGAGGCACCCATTCCTGTCGTAGGTAAGTGGCCGTCCCACCCCGACATTGCTTAGAGCTGGGATATTGTCTGTATTGATGAGTATCGGGCCGCCTTGGAGATGCGGGTGAGGGTGTCTCGTTCGATCCTCGAAGTCTCTGCTACAGTAGACACAAAGTGCAACGATAGTGCTTCCCTGCAGGGTTGGCATTGAGGTTTACCAAGGCAGTGGCCCCCTGATTATGTCACACCTCAAGTGCACAACGCACTCCATAACCGTGCTGCCGTGGATAGTTGGCTGCCAGAAAATCTCTCCAACGGCAAGTATATCTCGGGGATTCGCACGTAATAGGCCTGAAGTAGCGGGTGGCTAAATAGACCGATTCAACATTGTAAGACTTGGTCATTTGGTTTAATGGTCGCACAGTGTGAAATTTGTGGACCTCGAGGTGGGTTTGGCGACAGAGCACAAGACAGAGACGAAGCTCGAGAAATTGATCGCGTTGCGGTTGATCTCAGGTTGAATGCTCTAATTCGGTAATTTGTAAATTCGTCTTTGAATGCGTTCCGCCGCCCAGTCAAGAGTACAAGACGAAGCTGATGGGAAATGCTGAGAGTCGGGCATCGGAGATAATGGGGTCTACTACGTCGAGGAAACCATCAAAGGCAATTGTGGACAGGAGGTTACTTGCTCATGAGATTAAGTCTAGATGTGCTCATGATGCCAACAGATGAGTGGCGAGCAGCGCATTTCGTGGCACTAAGCAATCGGTGCCAAATTCAAGTTTAAATAGTTACCTCCGACACTATTTATGTCATAACTCCAATGTTATGTGTGTCTGTCTTCCTTTTCTCGAAATCTGGTCTACTAAGGTTACCAAAAATGAATCTTGCTAATAATTACTTCAAGGCGCTCATCTTCAACTCTCCATGCCTAAGTAGGCGGGGGGCGCATAGCCGAAAAACTTGTCCGTACTGAATCTTCTTCGCTACTTCAATGAGTGTGTCGAGTGCCTACTAGTCAGATTGAGCTGCAACCATGTGAAGAGGTACAGCTTGAGGTCCTAGTCCAAGGAAGACATCTCCCAATTTCTGACTTCGAAAATATCAGGCGAAGGGCGTACGAGATTCGTGGGACTCACGGACGACTACCTCTCATGTCCTCGGCAATGTCCTTACGGGAGTAGGGGGGTATCAACCAGAGCTTTGCTGAGCCTGTCTGTGCTGTCACGACGTGAGATAGAGTGACGAACTCATTGCCCAGGAACCGCTATTGATCTGGGCGCCTTGTGACGTCGCCAAATATTAGCAAGTTGACATCAAAAGTTTTCCAGGCGGCGTCAGCCAATCAGCCAGGGCCGGTGTGCGGCATGAGGGTTTGATGTTCATGTAGGGAGCAGTGACTCCGACAAACAGGTGATAAATCAAAGCTCGGACTAGATACGACAAGTTGAGTCGTTGTGGTTATGAGTAGTCGAAGAAAGGCAGACCGTCGCAGGCGGTGCCGGTAAATACCCCATTCAGGCGTTCAAGTCGGCAAAAGCATCCACACACATAGGATAGGTTGCCAGCATAAACCTATCCAGAGTTCTCAACCAATGTCTTCCCTCTGTGGATTCTGTATTCGGCGGGACCAGAGCGATCGTTTGAAATGGAAGGTTGCATTCGAGTAACAAGTCTCCAATAGGACCTGCAGATCGTCGTGCTGACTGAGTGTCCATCTGTTCTCTCTCTTTGTCTATGTTGCACTGAGCCTAAGTTTCATCGTTGGCCAAAGTGCCTGTACGGGATGAAGATGATGAATATCGGATCGGTTAGGGAACGTGTTGTCAGATGATGAACTGAGTCGGAAGTCGGATTGTCGTCGCGAGTCAATGGCATATCAACTGATGATAGTTGGCCGTTTGCCGAGATACCAGAATCTGGGCGTCAGCGCATCGGGAAGCTCTGATGTCGAGTTCCTTTCGTGGGGGTGTTTTGGAAGCGGACTGGTGCCATCGGTGGATGTCGAGAAGACCAAGCCTGAAGGGGTTCAGAGAAGGCCCTTTTATAGGAGTGGCAGCATTGCTTCATTTATTTAGAGACTTGCCAGGATGCAGGGAAGACTTGGCTCGAGGTTGACGCGTCCGACCCAGCTTGGCTCGCTTGTTTGTGCCGCGATGCCGTGGTAGTGCCGTGGTTCCGTCCGGGTTGCCGTGATAGCCGTTAACGAACGTCTTAGCATTAAAGTTTGAGACATTGTGGAGGAGAACCAAAGAAGAACCGGTGGAGGCATTGCGATGACCTGCATTGACGGATCTGATCTATCATCTTTATTTTAAGGTTTGCGGGGGTTATCACGACGTCTGGCCCAAAATCCTCCGCACTGACAACACGACGGCTGCACCACGCGAGACAGGTAAGTGTCTCAATCATACAAAACTGTTTGAAAGCATAGTAGCGGCAGTAACCTTGCACTAAAAGTATTGAATAAGGTTTCCCTAGAGTTATCCATTGTAAATTCGTCCTACCTGCAAGGAGTTCAGAAAATGATCAAGATGTTGCAGAGAACCAAGTAAACAGAACGAAGTCGTGTGAAACAGTGTTCACAACACCGCTCTAGCTCCTTGCCCAATGTTCCCCCCAGTATTCCTGCAAGGCATCTTGGTAATTGCCTGGAGTTTAAGCGAAGAAAAAACATGAAAACATCTTCTCCAGTGTCCCTAAGGATCCTGGAATCCCCAATTGTTTGCTGGGCATAAAGCGATTCAATCAATTTCACAGAGGTAAAGGAGGGAGAATTGAATCAAGTCATGAGGATTATATTCTAGGTACATGCTCCCCATGTCCATATGTACAGTGAAAAGCCAAGAGGCCAAGTGATGCGCATCAGCTTACACACCACAGAAAAGAAGTGTTTGTGGTTTCTTCTTTCCTCCGTTCTCTAACCAAAACAAAACGAAGTTCACTCGCGGTCTACCAGAGACAGAGTACAGTTGCACGATCGCCGTCACAGCAAGCTGCGCGGGCGACCTAGACCGGAGCTCGAAAAGACCAGCAGCTCAGCGAGCCGCTTAGCAAGCCTTGAGGGTGGAGTACTTGCAGGCGGAGCTGGGGCCGGAGCCGATCTTCTTGGGCTCGTTGCCGGGGGTAGTGCCCTGGAACTCGGTGCAGACCTCCTTGACGGAGGTGGCGCAGGTGCCGGTGATGGTGGAGGTGTCGCCCTTGTTGGAGTTGATGCCAGTGAGCATCTTGCCGTTGTAGGCCTTGACGTTCTTGACAACAACGGAGCGCTTGCCCATGGTCTTGCAGTTGCCGCAAGAGCGGTACAGCTTGCCGAAGTCGACAACGGTGAAGCCGTCGATGGTGACAGTGCCGAGACCGTTGTGCTGGATGACCTTGTCCTCAGCGCCGCGGGCACCACTGTAGATGTCGTTAGTATCGATTGATCATGAGTGAAGGCGTGGAGTGAAGACTTACCCGCCAATGACGTTGGCGTTACCATTGCCCTTCAGGGAAAGAGCATCCTCGCAGACAGCGGTCCACCAGACGTTCTGGATGGTGCAGGAGCCCTTGCAGTGGACACCCTCGATCTGGTCGGCACCAATGATGGCGTTCTTGAGGGTAGCGCCGTTCTCGAGGATGAAGACGGCGTCCTTGTCGCCACCCTCAGCCTGGCCAGTGCACTTGACGCCACGGCCGTAGGTCTTCAGGCCACCATCGAAGGTGCCGGAGACAGCCTTGGCAGCCTTGTAGGTGACGGTGCCCTTGGAGGCGGGGATGGGGAAAGAGGCACGCTTCTCGATAGCGCCGAAGTTGTTGGGGCTGGTCTCAGCGCCGGGGGCGGCGAAGGCAGCGGTGGCCGAGATGGCAGCGATGACAGCGGAGAACTTCATTTTGAAAAGTGGTGGGTTAAGAAACACGTAGGGTTGGAAGATTTGGAATGTGTTTGACAACGAAAGAATAACCACCAGGGTTAAAGAATGTGAGTAGTTGGATTGGTAAAGAGAGACTGTAGCGGAAGATGCTGATGAAAGTGATGAGGAGTGAGGAGAGTCCGAGGTGTTCGGGTTGTTGCTACCTTCTTATATCTTTGATTCCGTTCACAATCCTGCTAGAACTTCTGCCCCCCTCTCCATTTGACATGCTTTTCCCTTCCCGCAGCAATCATCCCAATCTTGCGTCCCCATCGCGTTGCCAAGACCTCTGCAGTGGGGACATGGCAGTTGGAACAGCTCACAGTTGACACGAGTATACAGTACAAGCTTTTGCTCCTGGCCGGGCTACGCTGAGGCCCACCCGGAACTCGCAGTCCACATGCTGGCCTAGGATGGGCGTGAGCGTGTGCGTGAGTGCGCAGAGGTTAGCAGGCCGCATTCTGACTGAGGTTCCAGGTTGAGGGTGCAGGGTTCAATCAGAATTGACGAGGGTGAAGAGTTAGGAGAAGAGGACTATTGATTCATTTCGGGTAGAGCCATCCTCCCTGTCGATATGATCCACCTTGGTATGAGAGAGTGGTTCGGGCGCTTCGGCGAACCGCAATGACTACGCAGGAACAAGCAGTTTCAATGGTCAAGGGACAGAAGGGCTGCCCAAAGAGGTTATGCCATGACATGGGGAGGAGGGCTCTTGGGATAATCAATCTAGTCGCCGCTGTGCTCAGGGGGCTGGCCCATGACGGTGTTGCATGGGAACCAAATGGATCCATCAGCAAGTTGACCTCACTTTGTTGCCTTGCAAAATACGCTTACCTTCACTAGGCTCGCATGCCGTATTTTGTCTAAAAGGTGGCGCTGTCATCCTGGTTAACCATGAAACAAGTCAGGGGCTGTCACAGGGTCATTACTATGTACATAAAGTGAGAGAAATAAGCCATGTCGAAAAAAAAGATGGAGGTACCCCACATCGCTCGTCTCTTTGGGGAAGTTGGCAGGTTAGAGGTTTGGAGAATTCTGCAGTGTGTCAGGGATTCGCCCTCGGAGCTGAAGCCTCGAGCAGAAAAAAAGGAAGAGAGTGTCGGCCAGAATCCGCAATGTTTCCGTCGCTAGCGCGCGGGAACGGCTCCTATTGGGCGTTGCCCCTGTACCAGTTGTATATCGAAGGGAGATGAGCTCGGGGCCTTCGAGATGGAACCAACGTCGGTTTACACTAGACAAGACCCATCGTCGCGGTCCTGCGTAATTCCCGGGTTCACGGGCGCGTGGCGCCGGATGTCGCTAACCAGTGACATCGACAGTCGGCGATTTCGAGCTGGTTCCTCTTGTATTCTAGCGAGCTGTCCAAGATGTCGGCAGTTTTGTCTTTTTGCGGTGGAACCTTGCTTCCTGGTTGGGCTTTTCTCAAATAACCTTCACGGAGGTTTTTATGGTGGGAGAATTTCTTATCAGTGGTTTGGTGGAGCGCACCGTCGGTTAGGTACGCTCTGCTTCTCGATGCCGAAAACTGAAGACTAACCCAGGATGGCGCCTCAAGCTTGTGGCAAGTCTGATATTATCACCGCAATCACCAGCATGTCAGCGCACGGCGCAGTTTCTCACCGCAAAACCTCGCAAGAGAACAAAGCCGGCCCCCTGACATGCTTGTCGACTTTAATCAGTCAACCAATCGTCCGGGGGTTATCGCTGACACCGAAAAAGAATCTGGCCAGCGCAGACAGTGCGCACAGCCCAGCGGCAAGGGGGCGGCGGGCACTTTGTCTTTGAGAGAGTTAATCGGATTTTACTTTGTAGTTTAAAATTTCAAGATCCGTCACTGGTGGATCACCTTTCGTGCTAACTTATTTGCCTCACAAATGTCAAGAGTGTAGACACAGACAGGGTCCGCCAGGTGGAATGCGCACCATGAGAAGTTGGATCATCTCCAATTCTGCAATATATCACCAACTCGTGTTGTCTGGAACCTTGGTGGATACTACCGAACGATCAGGACCGACCCTGAGGGTAGGCAAAAGGGAGGCTCTCCGTTGACCGTCATCACCGCCCACCGCCTCTCGCTGCCCTGTCGGAGGCAAACCCGACTCTTGTTGCATTGAGACCTGTTTAAACAACGGGAACTAGTTTGGGGCGGTGTGCATTCGCATCTCGCCGAAAAAATGCTGTACCTGTGAACGCGGGCAGATACCAGGCAGCCACCCATGGATCATAGATCGGATGCCCCTATCGCTTACCTCAACACTATTCATCAACCCATGACCTTAATGGTCGAGCCCGGTGGGCTGGCAAGGGGCCGGGCTGGTAACAATTAGTGCGCGCCCCTCCGAAGAAGTGGCCAGTCTCCAGTCCAAGTCCCATTTCCACCAATGTGAGAACGTTTCGACTCGACTCGGTAAATTCCCAAGACTCTCCCCCAGAAACTGTGAGGGGTGCGATTGTTGCCAAGACAATCTGGCAAAGGAGTTGCCAAGACATTCTCCCATATAGTGCCAAGACTTTCAAGCTCCCATGGATTGTCACACTTTTTGAGCGCACGTTGGCCCGAGGTTCCCGATCCAATCGAGAAGAAACAATCACTGAGAGTTTGTTTTGGTCTTCAAATCACCAAAAACCTTCTACCTATTGGCGTTTCTCAAATGATGTTGATGTTTCGATGATGCTCAACTAGAGTGCCGAGTTAAAGATTCATCGGCCCTCCGTCCGGATGCTCCGGGAGGCCTCCTCTCAGACCGCAATGGTTCATAAAGGGGGCCGGAGCCGCTGTCACCGGGGTCGAAGTGGTCCGGGCAGACAAGAGTCTGGCCAGAATGCCAGCCGAGGGTCACGTGTGGATAATGTCCTTCTGTGAAGTCCACCCCGAGATTGCGCCCCAAATGGGAACAAGCATCGGTCTGGATGCCAAAGCACCAATGATGCCGAGTGGACGCCGCATTTCTTGACCAATAAACCCTGGACTTTCGGGGCCAGTGATCAACGTACCCGTTAAGGCGCTAAGGCTTTTCAGACTGTTCGATCAAGTCCGGGCTCGCGGAAGTCGGGGCCGCATCAAGATCAACGGTATGAGTGGTATTTTTTCTCCTCTCCTTCATGCTCAACAATTTCCCGACGAATACCCACAGATGTTGTAAAATAAAATGTCTATGTTTGAGACTGCCCGCAGACGCACCAGACAGAGGTCAATAGGAGCCTAGTTCGTCGGGAAGGGGCACCATTGTACGTTCGTATAATGAAATGGGCCATCTCAATCAGCAATCTATCTGCATCTTGAACTTTCAGGCGAACAGGCCTAGCCCACCCCCTGATCTTCATTATGAACAAGCAACATGCGCCTCTACGCCACTACTGCTATCCTACCCTTCACAGCCTACCACACCTGCGAACGGGTTGCTAGATCACAGTTGCAAGGGTCTCTGGGCTGTTTGTTGCTACACTACGCTTATGCTATCTTGGCTCCACCCATGAACACATCGTACAGATTGCCGTGTCGTATGTTGGACCTCGCGATTGCAACATTACACCTGACTGTGGAGAGTCCAGTCGTATTTTTTGTACCACCTTTAGCTGGGCCACCTAGGCAGGTGCCGGTGGGACGCTTCACGATGGTCATCGTAGTTCGGATGAAGTTGTGGCGATTTATCCACGGAAACCCTCTCCAAAATCCCCACAGTGTCTTGGTTGGGCGGATGATTGCTTCCATCTTACTATAGACGATACGATACCTCTGAAGATGACATCCCTTCCCCTTCTCGTTAGCCCCGTTCCCGTGATTGGAGCATAACAGTGGCCTGATGGGACAGTTGTTGCTCATCAACACTGTTCGGGGGACGCTGACTCGGAAGGCAAATGACGCTTTACATCAGATGGAAGCCTACAACAAGACCATCTCACAATGCGCCTTCTGGGTCATCTGATTCTGCGCAAAACTCATTCAACGAGGGATGTCCTGGGAAGCACGAGGTAAGTGACGGAATCAATTACCAGCTAGATCTTTCAGATAGCCTTTCGGTCAGCGGTCATCATTCGGCCCGCCTTATTACCCACGAAGCATCACACCCTTGCTGCCCAGCAGAGAATCCTTGCCAAAGCCCGTATCGAAGAAATATCTCCTTAGACTTAATCTATTATTCCATGAGCATTTCGCCGCAAGAGACCGGCGGCGTCGTCAGTTTTGCCAGAGAAGTGGCGAGAACGAACCAATCCGCTCAGATAGTCGTCATCTTGGACCGTTTGGCGATGCTTCTACTGAGCAATTTGATTGCACCTCCATTGTCACTGTGGCGAGCAAATGGGGCCAAGTGTTGCAGAACTTGTGGTCTATCAGTCGACAGTCCCTTACTAAGTTTTGCACGAAAAATAACCCACCCCCTCTCCCCAAAAGCCGTCCAAGTGAACCCTCTCCGCGAGCCTATACCGCAACCCGCTCGATGTGAGAATACCCTCAGCCTTGCAGTACACTTGGAGGGCACTTATCTGTGAAGTAGACCATAATGCCACTAATTCTGCAGTCAGTCATTGCCGGCGCTTGACTACCGTTGTCAAGGATCAACATGCCTGTAAAATCTCCATCCTCAGGCAGCTCTGGTTGGATTCGTTACTCCACAGAATTGGGTAAGACGAATACACAGGAAGTGCCGCTGGGAAGGTTCCTTCTCGGTGTTCTAGATGAGCCGAATGAGCCCCTGCGCCTTGCCTGGGCTACGGACTTCTGCTTGTCCACAGACCGCTTCCACGACGCGGTCGACATCAGTATTCACTTGTTTACCGCGGGAATTTTCGCGTGGTTGAGGTTCAAGAATTGGGTTTCGTCGTTCTTGACGGTTGCCTGCTCCACCCAAGCCACAAGCGACCGATACTTTGACGTTATGTCTAGTCAGAACCCGAGGATATCGTACGTTCGCCATGGTTTCGCCAGTACACCAGACTTTGATCATCAGCACACAGAGCGTTCTCGGACTTCCTATTCGGTTATCATATCAAAGTGGGCTATGTGGACTCTAGGTTGTTGACCGCCTCTGATAAGAATTTTAGTTCGTCTCGCTCTTGTCATATTTGTTGTCGCTTTCCCCGTCCCGCAGCCTGTTTTCGATGAAAGCCTGTGCATTGGCTGATGTTGTTCATCATACCACCTGACGTCAAATTTTGTTCCATGAATCCAGCTAATAGTTAACCCGATCGAAGCCTGAGTTCGATTCCCACTTCTGAACTCTGACAAATCGATGAAAACTTATATATTTCATGCAGCTGATTTCTCTCAGAGGTGGAATAAGAACCCGAGAGTCTTGACGATTGGCGGGTCAACAGTTTGCGTGTTCCATGTGAGATGAAAACCAACTATATTCGCGACTCGCCGTGAGACATTTGATCTGTAACGAAACACGCAGGGTCGCATAGCAATATAAGCCATACGTTTCTAACATTGGTGAGTGTTGCTCCTAAGCAAAAGTTAAAATCAATCAAAGACGTGTGGTGGTAGCATTGGTATCCAAGGCGGGATGCAATGCTGAATTAACCCAACCAGCGACCGTAAATTTCGGACAGAGAAGTCAGCGCACGAGAAGAAACGGATACAACGGTGGGAGTAAGACCCACTGACCCTAGCTTCGAGCCAAGCAGGTGTTCATTTTTTCAGTGCAATGGCCAAGAAACAAGGATGCCTAACAGACAGTCGGTTGGCTATGAATTGAGTTTGAAGCTTCCATGCTGCTATCGAAGCTCGGTCGCATTAAGACAAACAACTATGTGAATTCAAACCGCAGAACCGTGCAACTAAAACGTGGCTCCTCCCACGTGCACTTGGAACATTAATAGCCATAATATGGTTCGTTCAATGCCTCGCGATCTTGACATTGAACATGTAGCAGTCAGCATTTAGTTCAATTTTCGCTGACACCTACTTAAGTGGGAATATAAGTTACGTCATTAAACCAGTCCCATTTTCAGGCACTTACTATCAATATCGAACAGTAATGCCATCCGATATTTGAATCTAACTCCTCATCTTATAAAATCGGAATACGCCGTTCTCAAACCAAGGATAACGCAGGAAACTTCCTCATGTTTCTAACGATTTTGGATAAATGATGAGCTACACGTGGTTTGTGGTGGTTTGCGTCAGCATAGATCTTCAAATTAGGGCCAGATAAGAGGCATGACGAAAATGAAACTTCTCTTTCCTCTCCGACATGTGTCAGTACACGATCGCCGGGATATCCAAGTCATCCATCAACCAAGCGAGTCAAGCTATGTCATCTACAAGGAATTCCCCAAGGCTGTCCCCCCACCTGTTTTATGTCGGGATGGATCACTTCGACTGGTATCCCAACGAGAAAATGCGCATAATTCTTGAATACGTCAAGGTTGAGATGAAGTACAACACCAGGCCTCTCAGATTTCTTGCACATATTCGCGCTTTTCCTTGAGTAGAAATGATCGGTCTAAAGGCATTACTATTAATGTATCTTAGAAATGATTACGGCACCTGAAGATTCAGTTGTATTTTGGCTCGCAGAGCGATGTAACCTTGTGCAAATACAACATCTTCTTCGAAAATTGACATCAAGTTTGGCTTTAGTGTCCAGGTCCATGGTTAAGCAATTGTATCATTTGGCCGATGTGAGAACAAAGACTGGATGTGGTGTTGGGAACCCTGAAGTGGCTCACTTTATGTCAGCCTTGCATGATGTTGTATGTTGTCGAGCTATCTATGACCGGAGATTCGTCAAGTTGATGGGCTCATTAAACCTCTCCAATGCCAGTCTATCGGAAGTTCGCATGTTGCGACTCAACCCCATCTAGTCACAAAGCCCAGGCTTACATGTAATCCTCTTTTCAGACCACGCCAATTTACCCGATCGTTCTACATCATGTTCAACGGTGAAGCAGTCTGTATTTTGTTGAGTAGTAGCCTTCGGGCTTAATAGTTTCAATGAGCGCAGCGAATTCTGGATTCGTCTCCTAGATAACTTGTGCCTCTTCTGAGTTGCGAAGTGCAACTATATGGGATTAGAAAACACAGCAGCTGAAGAAACTGATACTGCCCTACATCTTAGAGACGTAGTTACTCAATATAGAACAAGATACAAGATACAACAGACAAGCTCTGGCTCTTGCAAAAAATTAGATAACGGCCGAGTAAGGCCCGTGAACGCGACTTCCATGAGAGAAGAGACATCGCTTGTCTCGCCAAGTTCTACCAAACTTCCGCTGCAGTTGAATTGAGATGGAGAGCCCAGGTCAAACACTCATTCCAACTTCTGAAGAGGCTTCAGTGCAGCTGATTTATTTTCAAATGAGGCAACACTCAGAAACCCCACAAGTGTGTATCATGGACGGGTCAAAAACTCATTTCTGTTACGGTCTCAGCAGCGGGTCTATGACTCCACCCAATTTCAGCCCTGATGGTCTAGCGGTATGATTCTCCCTTAGGGTTGTCTTTGACATCTCAGCATGGGAGAGGTCCCAGGTTCGATCCCTGGTTAGGGCCCAACCCTTTTGTCTGCGTCCTTGATAAGTGGTTTCTTTTGATATACTTATTTTTTTACTTGCCAATTGAATAGCTCATGGTTGTTTTCGTAGGTCTGAAACCATGACAGGCAGGCAGCCTCTTAAAGAAAGGAAAACATTCAAAAGTGGCTTAGGTTGTCTCTACGACTTGAGACTGTATAGCATCTAGCATCACTGGTTTCCTTGCTTTTTGACTATCTAGAAAGGCCATCAATAGCTGTAATCAGACAACTTTTATTGCCCTGTGAGAATCGTGTCCACATTGTTAAACAGCCAAGAAATTTCAATATCATGGACGCGAGATCTGAGAGTGAACGAGACAAAAATGAAGAATCGCCTACTGCATTGTGCCGAGCGGTGCCGTATGATTTACTGGTATCTAATCCGTTGCGCGAAACTAGATTCGCTTACATGATGAGGCTGGTGACAATGGCTTGCGATAACTACTCATTGATGAAACTTCTGGCTCTCTTCGGACTGTTGTGATGGTGGCAAGGCTGGTGTTACGGTCAGATAACAGCTGGCTTTGACCGTTATCTTGCTCACTGCACAAAATACCAAAGGACATGTCATATCGATGAAACAGTAGTCGCCAATGAATCGCAAAGTTATACTAGGCTAAAGATACTGTAGTAAATTGCGCATGAACTCATAACCGGAACCAACTCCTCTGAGGCACCAGTTTAGGTATCTCAGGGTACTCCTAAAGACCATTTCCAATACTGACTGGCACTTTTTTCGACTCAATAACAAACGATAACCATGCTAAGGTTCTGTGGCCAATTCTTGTAGTGCTCAGAGGCTCTGTATTCGTTATTAAACATCTCAGATGTGATGTTGATAGCTGGACAAGCGCTGCACTTTTCACATTGCACCCACAAGTCTTATGTCGCCTAGGCAATATGCTGCTTGTGTGACTCTGATCATAGTGTTTCCTCGTCAACGCGTTCACCCCGAATAATGTCATACTATTCTAAAGAAGGGATTGATATGTTCATGTCAGCGCACTGGCTTCGTATTTCACTATTCAAATTATCAATTTCTCCTCAACTCAAGCTTTCATTGTATTCGATAAAAGTCGTCAAAGTTACCTAGAGCTTACAACGAAACCAACAGCCGCCTTCTTATACTGACTGTTTCATTTACTCTCGAGCATCGTAGAGAGACAACAGAAACGCGGTTGTGATGTTATACAAGTAGCTGACTGCATCACTAGTTTGGCCGTAATTAACGTGTGAGGACGGACAGTGTCGTAAATCAGACTTTCGACTCCAAAACAGTGCTCTCACAACTTTGTTAGAGTGTTCCGTTTAACTCAACATTACATGGTTTGAACGAGACCGGAAAAGCCGGCCAAAGGTTGCCCCTCCGAGACATTTCCGTGTTTTCCGTCACCTGAATCAGTCTTTGCAACAGAAAGACACGACGATTAAGTCATTAACCCAGGCACACCCCAGCTGAAATTTCTTCCAATTAACACACTTATAGCAAATAGCGCTTACTACTTTGTGTCGGAATGCGAGGTTACAATAGCTCATCACTCTGAGATTGCATGCAAGACCGCATAGACAAGTGTAGATACTGTTGCTTCCTTGTGTTCATCGTCTGGATGTTTCCTCATACTCCAGGCACCACATGTTGCTGGTATAACAATTTGACGGCTCTTAACTAGAGCTTTTGTTCCTCATTATGTTCCGAGTTCAAATGTCGCCGAGGTCTCTTCCAGTAAACAACTCAACGTGTTGATACTTCTTGTCATCCTACTCACCACTTCCCGGCGTACTGGCTCGATTGAAGAAACTCTGAAGGCTCTAATTTCAGGTCTTTTGGTTTCTATGACGCCGGATGTTGACTGCACAGTTATCAATGGTCCAATCTCCAAATTTCATGAGCAATGAGGCCTGACCATTAAGCATTGTTTTTGTTGCTCTTTTGCGCCCTTGAAATCGCCTAATGTGTCTTGTCGCCTTAGTCGCTCACGAGTTTTGCAAATATCGCCAGTCGATGTCTCTGGATGCATGCGTGTAAACCCTTATCGTATGTCGCAGACCTATGAGACTATGACTATCACGGTCCGATAATCCTTCGAAGACTTTCAGTTTTAGAACGTAGTCAATATCCCTATTGCAGAATCGAAAATGTAAAATTCGTGAAGCATACACATAGCGGACCACTAACTGATTGATATCAGTATCACACAAAAAGTCAAGAGACTTGAGAAGTCTCGTAGCCCAGGAGATTATGACAGAAACGGTGCTGATTGATGCCTATGATTCACGATATATATAATCCACATGCCGGACAAAGCCTGCGAGTAGCCATCAAAACTCAAAGATTGGTCATAATCACCCGCATTCCTTGCTTCTGGATAAAGTGCCTTGCGAACAGAAGCTTCACTAACCATGACTACAGGGTTCGGCGCCAATATTGTAGTATTGGCCTTACTAAATCGCACGCTTTATACGGGATGTCTGGCGCAGCTTTCTTATTGAAAAGAATATAATGGGCAGTTGAAAAGGTCCTAACGGGAAAAAGAGACGCAAAATGCGTGCTTCTGAAGAAATTGTCATCACAGCCACATGGGCAAAGCAAAGAATATGGACATCGAAGCATGTGTGTTGGGAAAGTAGTATTGAAATCAGATCATTATTGGGTATATTGCATTCATTATATGCCCTTTTCAGTCATTAGATGCCTCGAGCATCTCTGTACGCACGCCATTCTAAACCTGGGCGTTCCTCTTCTCTGCATGCTCGGCCTCCCCGAGAACAGCCTCAGCAGCGTCCTGCTTCTCGTTGTAAACAATATCCCTCTCCTCAGCGTCCTTGTTACCATACAGACCAATTTTGTACCAGGGAAGCTCAAACAGGCGGTCCATGCTCTCTAGAGCGCGACCAGAGGTCTCAGGCACGAAGAACCAAACCCAGGCACCGCCGAGAAGGGTGATCGCAGCGAAGGACCAGAAGGTACCCATGGGAGAGATACCGCCAACCGAGGTAGATGCGAGCATATTGGGGACGGCACGGCTGTTGCCGTATTGGTTGGCGAAGTGAAGAGTCATAGCCCACGAGGTAGCGAGAGCGCGGACGCGGAGAGGGAAGAGCTCGGCAGTGAGGAGGTACTGCATGGAGTTCCAACCAAGGGCCCAACCGAAACCAGAGACGTAGATCATGGCAATGGCACCCTTGCTGACACCGACCAGGTGGTCAGGCAGCTTGAAGGACTCGTCAACTCCGAGCAAGGGGACGTGGGTCAGGAAGGCGGCGACATAGATCATGGCGATAGCTTGCAAGGTGATACCCGTGAGCAGAGCACGCTTGCGACCGATGACATCGACAAGGAACAGAGCGCAGAGAATGGCGGCAGTGAGCTTGACGACACCAAAGACGGCAGTGATGAGCAGGGACTCGTTCTGGCCCTCGATACCGAGGATCTTGAACAGATCAGGGGCGTAGAGGGTGATGGAACCAGCACCAGACCACTGGGAGAGGAACTGCACCATGGTGGAGAGGTAGAGGCGATACAAGTTGCTGGGGACCAGGAACAGCTCCTTGACCTTACCGTACCAGGTGGTACCCTTGGTGGCCTCAAGCTCCTCGTGGTGGGCATGCTGGATGTTGTAGATCTCGCGGGTGACGTACTCGTGGTCAACGGGAAGATGACGAAGGTGGGCCATGGTCTCAGTAGCCTGCTCGATCTTGCCCTGCTTGACGAGGAAGCGAGGGGATTCGTACTGGAAGAAGGTCAAGATGAAGATGATACCGGCGAACATGATGTGCAGCGAGGTGGGCACAAGCCAGCGGTTGTGGGTGTTGTCGCCGAGGTGGATCTGGCAGCCGTAGTTCGTGAAGTAGGCAAGCACGATACCAAGGTAGACGAAGCCGGTGAAGACGCAAGTGCAGAGACCGCGGATGGATGCCGGGGCGATCTCCGCGAGGTAAACAGGGGCGACAACGGGAGTCTGACCGACGCCAAGACCGGCGATGAAACGGCCGGCATAGACGGCACCGAGATGTCCATTGTTGGCCATGAAGATGGCAATACCGATAATCCAGACGACGCAGAGCTGACGAGTGGCCCAAATGCGGCCGATCTTATCGCAGATGAGGAAAGCACTGAAGTATACATGGTCAGCAACATGCTAGATGGAACGCTAGGATTGGTAGCAAAGCCTTACAAGAGAGCACCAGCAACGGAACCCAGCTGAACCATGGCAGAGACGTTGGCCTTGATGTTGGTCTGCTCGACCTCGCTGTAGGTCTCGTAATGGATGAACCTTTGGAAATCCTTGGAACCGAAGGCGCCAGAGATGAGACCCTCATCGACACCACGGGCCGCGCCCATGAGGCCGAAGGAGATGACGGCAAACCATAGTCGCCAGTTGAAGACGCCCTTGGGCTCGCCCAGCTCTCCGAGCTTAAAGATGTTGATGGGCTTCTTGACGCCGCCGCCTGCCATTTTGACGGGTAAAGTATGCTCGCACGAGGGAAACGTTCGATAGCGGGCTGCTGAAGGGGCAAGAAATGTGAGAGGGCTTGGAGGTGTGAACACGACGGTTGAAGGGCAGGAGGGCAGAGAGTGAGTGAGGAGCGGGACGTATTAATACTCAGATCTAGGCTTCGGAGATACAGATACAGACACCCAGTCACCCTGGATCCCATCTCCACGTCTCCCCCCCCCCCCCCCCCCCCCCCCCCCCCCCCCCCCCCCCCCCCCACCTGG